>JAEANM010008253.1:0-17134 GCA_017656035.1 Myanophis thanlyinensis | reverse complement strand
CAGGGAAGTAAGGTTTTTTCATGTTTTTATGATAGAACCAATTAGAAAATTATATTGATTACTCAGAAACAAAAATTATGTTACACTGTTATTAATCAAAAAATTAACTTCCAAGACAAATATGAGATTCTTTTATGGATTGATAATATAATAATTTAGTGCAATTTTGCCATTTTTCCCAGCCAGCGATCTGCTAGTGGCTGATAGAAATGCTGATCTAGAAATATGGCATATAATTTGTTATCTTAGAAATCTCCTACCTACAGCAAGAAAAATGGCAGATCTAGAACTCAAACTTTTTTTTTAATGTTTCTATTTAGGGAATTTTTTTATAGAAAGCCCCAGAAAACATGTATAGACTCTTGTCATAGTTTACTTGACCCTGGTTTCAAAATGTGACTATTGCATTTTGATTCAAACAGAAAACTATAGATCAATTCAAGTCTTCTGTTTGAATCAAAATGCAATAGTCATATTTTGAAACCAGGGTCAAGTAAACTATGACAAGAGTCTATACATGTTTTCTGAGGCTTTCTATAAAAATTCCCTAAATAGAAAAATATGAAAAAATAGTTTAATTATGCAGTAGTTTTTATAAGTAAAGCTCTGGTTTAGTCTCAAACATGTCCATTTAAAATCATCAAACTAAAACAATTTTAGCCTGAAACTTTGGAGAATCCCTTTTTCAAATACTGTATTCAGCAAGCTACACTAAAGTTCCGGCCCTTTTTAAGGCAGTTGTATTTGTAGTTATTTACATTTCACAATCAAGTTCTGGTATACATAATCAACATCTTATTCAGTGTTCGTGATGATACACAGATATATTTCTTGATTAATGAGAATTAAAGTCACGTTCTTAAAATAATGTTGTTCTTCCCTCAAGTCAATTTATGTCAAGGTACAAAAACAGAACAAGTCCCTAAGGCTTTTGCAATTGAGACAAACTGTTGTGTGTTGGATGGTTGAAACTAGGAACAGAAATCTGGTGGGTTTTTTCTTGGTTTGTTTTCTTGGGTTTTTTTAAATAGTCCCTTTAGTATAGAAAGTAAAAGAACTGGATATATCCTATTCATTTCAATGTTCTTCCTGGCCCAGCATGTATCTTATAAGCTGTACAGAAGTAGTGTGCAATTTCCATGGCTATATTCATTTTGGATTCGCCCTCTTTTATCCGTTTTAGCAGCTTTGAACTGATTATTTGCGGACGATTATTCCCATTGCTCTCTTAGTTTGAGCTCTTTCATTTGTTTTTCTCTTCTCCCTCCTTTCTGTTATTGGACTATATACCCCTGTATAAAATTAGACAAAGGGCCATAGAGGGCTCCTGGTATAATAAGCACTAGAAATGCAAATTATTAAATAAAGTCAGTGAATACAGTTAAATGGCTAAGACAGATAACAGATTTGCTCATGCCTTTCAAAAATGCAATAAATAAAATCAATAATCCTACATCTCAAAAGCTCATTAAAAACCAGAAAAGCAATTTTTAGTCTTTTTATATACATATATAAAATATAAGATATTTTTATTTATACCATTTGATTGCCTCACTTAGAATCAAATACTACTATTTAAAACTTATTGAATAATTTTCTGCTCCATACTTTTAAAGAAGTGAATACCAAGAGATTGGAGCGACTCTTTTCCAAGACACTGAAGATCACAGGGACTTTCTTCAGTGGGAGCTGCATGAAATTCTTAATAGGCTATGTATGAGCTGGCTAATACAAGCTGCTTCACCATTTCTGGAATTTAACAAATATAATGGAGAACCAAACTCATTTGTGTAATTGTTATCTTGAATGAGGAATGGCAATATGTTTCTTGCCTATGGTGGGCTATATTTGCAAAAATGTTAAATACAGAGAGATAGAGCAGATAGATCAAAAAGTTGAAGAATGACACTCTAAGTAGCTTGCTAAAAAGTTTTGTACCACATTTGGAAAAAATAAAAATATAATTATTACGGAGAAGATTTTTTACTAGTAATTTGGTCTACTGCAAATTACCAAGAAGCATAAAGGTAGCCTAGGATAACCTGCTCTTATATGTGTAGGCTTGCATCTATCAGGATGGGCTTCTTAAAAAGGTGTTAGTTTTAAATGGATTATATAATTGATGAAATTATTTTAAATAACATAAATTTCCATCATAAACATACTAAATCCATATTTAATTAATTATAGAATTCTTTCACCCACATGAAAATCCTATTTCCAATAATATCTAGCCAGATATTTTCAAGAGCCACTTCAAAATAATAAAAATAATCTGCTTCAGTATGTCATTCCTCATTTCCCATGTGCTCTTGGCAGTGATAGCAAAAGATGCAAAATTGATTCAACCATATGCTCTTGTGCTGTTGTGATGTTTTGTTTTGTTTTTTTTGGGGGGGGGAGGTTGTGCAAAAAGATTCAATATTCAGGACTTAAGAAGCTGGTTGCATTTTCTCACCTTTGGCTTCTACTGCATATTTATCTAATATGTTATCTAAATGCTATAAATATTTAATAAGTTACCTGCCACAAATATAGGACCATTCCTTTTTCTTTATATAGTCTTAATGTCTATTTGTGATAAAATAATTCAGGATGGTTATATGACTGTGGTGCCAATGCTTTTCTTGAATAGGTTAATACTGTTTTCAATTTGAGTTTGATGTTATAGCTCTAACACAAAACAGATAAGGAGCAAGTAATTATGGTTTCATGGTCCTCTAACTTTCAGAAAGGGATGCTTTTTAATAATTCTTCCAAGTGTATGTTTTAATTTATTTTATTAACAATTCAACAGTTTCAAAGGTTTACAAAACTATCTCTTCATGGATAAGTGTCCTTATAATGTGCTATATATAATTATTACTCTATGTTGATCTCAGAAAAGTATGTACTAACAAGTATGTACTAACACTGGAAAACATTTACTTGCATTTGCCTAAATATAGTAAAATCTACCTCCCAAAAAAGCAACATACAATTTATTAGCATATAGCAATCCTACTAAAGCATATTTTTTGAAATTAATATAAACTGTTGCTTTTTACTAAATGTGATTATTCTGAGGGAATAGAATTCAAGATAAAGTTGCATCATAAGCTTCTATAAAAGCATGGGTGTTTTGTGGACTTCTAATCCTTTAAATAAAAAAAGATACATAATAAAGGAAGAGCAGAAATGTTATGGTAAAACACACTGCAGTATGTAGAAAAATTCCAGTTATAATCACAAGCACACAAAGATAGGAAGAAGATTTCTGTCTGGAACGTCAAACAGTTGTTGTCCATTGGTATAGACCAGTGGTGGCGAATCTTTTACTTACAGAGTATCAAAAAGTACGCGCTTTGCACGTGCTATCCACACTTGTGTGCGGCTCCTCCGCATACACTACATGTGCAACCGCACCATCTGCGCATTCATGCATCTTCTGCAATGCACGTGTGCTGCACGCAGGCACTCACACACATAAGCAATCATGTGTGCATGTGTAGGAGAGCTCCGAAGACCAGCTGGATTTCCTACTGCAATCACGTGCATGTACAGCGAAGGCCCAAAGACCAGCTGGGTCTCTGCGCTTGTGCATGCACATATGCGCAATCACATGTGCAATTGCATGTGCATGCTCAGCTGGACATAAGTTGGCCGACAGCTTGTGTGCCCAGCAAGATGGCTCTGCGTGCCACCTGTGGCAGCCGTGTCATAGGTTCGCCATCACGGGTATAGACATTGGCCTAATACAATTATACAGACCAATAGACTAATCTAACAGAAGGCTGTTTATTTCCCTGTCACCTGACTTCCTAGAGTTATTTCTATCTAATTATAATATAAATATAGCAGAGAAGAAAAATGGACCACATAAGAATAATTATGAGGGTGGTTTTTTTGTATGATTAACTTGAACAGCAGTTGGCCAATATATTTTTTCAACAAAATAAAACACAACTAACAGATTTAACTTTCCTTTCAGTTATCTCCCATACCTGGGGATATCACAACAAGCTACTTAGCACCATGCAGGTTATCCAACTGAAAAGAGGCAGACATGGAGACTTCTAACTTACACTTTAGAATTTTATTTTATTAGACAAAAACTGTGGGCATCGCAACAGTAGCATCATTTATACCCTTTCATTTCCTCCCTTTCACATATATAAGATCTAAGTGAGAAGTTATCTAAACAAAAAAATCAATTTGAATATGCAAAACTGTAACTGATAATCATCCTGAACTAGACTGACTTGTTGGTATTTTTTCACAGAACCAAATCAAATCTCAAAGTAAACATTTAACAAACATCATCTAACCAACGCCATACATGCTGTTTATATTCCTAGCAAGATGTAACATATAAGATACCTGTTCACTGGAATACATCACTTTTCTCCCCCCCCCCCAGCTCCCTACAAATCTTCTAAATTTGTCTTGGAGGACTAAGGGGTCATTCAGAGCAGATTTGAAGGCAATGCAAGCTGGAAAAAAAAAGGTAAACAGCCTCACATCCTCAGAAAATATGACCATAGTGAACATAACCGACAACATTTAAAATAACTAAAAATGTTAACCTATATATTTATTCTGGAACTTGGATGTCCCAAATGAAAAAAAAAAAACACTGTCAAATATATCCTCCTTTCAATCCAGGGTACCAAGGAAATTAATCTCTACTCTTGCACAGGTTCCTATTGGAAGAACAACTTTAAGAGTTTCACGGATACATACAAGATTAATTAAAAAAAAAAGATATTCAAGTTCAGCTTTCAAGTATCTGGGGACTTTTTCCTACCCCAGAAAAGGCCCAAACCAAATTAAACTTAGTAACCAAAATAGGTATTTGGGAGGAGGGAGTCAAGAGCAAAAATTCACACAACACACCCCAAAGTGGGTGGGTGTGAATTCAGGCCCCAACAGAAGTTTCCACCGAGCACAAGCAGTGTCCTTTGGAAACCCGCTTCTTCAGAGGGGGCGAGAGCTGAATGACCCACCCCTTTCAGGGCAACAGAGTCAATAGGGGAGGCCCCCCTCTCTGCCTTCCCCAAAGCAACAGGCCCAGAATAAGGTCTGTGGACGGCAAGCTAACACGCCCCCCCCCCACCTCGTCCCCGCCACCTCTCCAGGCCCGGCGATGTCCCTCCTCAGGCCACTCACCAGTCCATGCCCCGCCCTCGCCGGGAACCCAGGAAGGGGGGGAAGGGGGCGTGACGGCGGCGGCAGCCTCAGCCTCGCGCTCTCTTTTCGTTGACAGCCTCGACAACGTCTGCGAGAGATTCACGCCGCCCCCTCGGACCACCAAGGAGCATGCGTACCTTACCCTTGAAGCCCCCCCCCGCCGACAAGTAGGGAGACCGGGCCACACTGGGAAGAATCAGGCGGCCGATCCTCCCCCTCCGCCCCCCCCAATCACCCGGCGAACGCGCGCTCTCGGGATGCCTCCGCGCGCGGATCACGACCGGCTCCTCCGCTCAAGCCCGAGGCGGAGAAGCGCGCGCCCTCGAGAGCTCAGCGAAGCCCCCCTCCCTCCCCCCCCCACCGCCCCCACCCCCGTCCCTCCAACCGCCACACGCATCGTCTCGCCTTCCACTGCCCCTAACGCGCCCTTCGCAGCCAATCGCAGCGCAGCGCGCCCGCTGCCGTCTGCCACGCCCCTTCCTCGCGCGCGCCCTACATAGACTCGCATGTCATTGCCCAATCACAGTTCAGCGCGCGCCTAATATTTGGTCGTCCCTTTAACTGTCGTGTTTACGGCCTCACCTGCGCTGGGAAAAAATAAGGCGACGATCGTCCCCTCCCGTCCCGAACGCCGTATCTCCGGGAGGGAGGGGCACCCGTTGTTCTCTACTCCGGTGGCGTCCGTTTGTCCTTCCTTCCGTTCCTTAGGGGGGCGGACTCAGTCGCTGCCAGTCTCCGCCTTTGCTCCCAAACTGTGGCGGTACTCCAGAAGGAAGTGACGTCACTCAAGTGATCGCCCACTCGCGGCTCACAAAATCCGCCGGAGACGCTGGAATTTCAACAATCGGAGGGGGATTTTCGGCGCGCGCTCGGTTCTTGGCCAATGCAGAAGGCGGGATTGCTGCGTACAAAAGCTTCTTGGTAATTGCAGTTGGAAAGACTTAGCACTAAAGCAGGAATTTCAAAGATCTGCACCATTCCTGTGTTTTCCTAAATTGGGAATATACTGAAGAGGAAAAGTAGGAAGAATAACGAATTCTCCCAAATGCTTTCTCATATGTATTATAAAACCCAATGCATATTAGGCATTAAAGCAAAGGTATTAAAGGTAATTGTTGTTCTTTAATTCTAGGCATGCATCGGATCTTTTTGGACATCCCAAAAAATTTACCAAAAAATCACACCATGCAATTCATTTAATTTTATTTGCACTCTTTAGTTTCGAGGAGTAAGCTGTAAGCAGTAATATTAAATCGTTATCAAATTTGTGCTTGTTTTTTATGACCCTTGCCATTCACTGCCAATAGCCTTCATTTCTGGAAATTGCAATAGGATTCATGCAGATCGTTTAAGCGTGCCTTAAGGCAAGAAATATTTATGGTAAATTCAAAATCCCATGGGAGGGAAAATAACAAACCTTTCCTGAAAAGTAAATGGTTTTTTTTCTTCCCATTAGTGTGCTAAAAAAATCATTTCATATCTATCCAATTGAGTCCACTGGGATTTTGGGGGGAATTAAAAAATGATCAAAGTTGATTTCTACACTTAGAGGAAATTACACCTATTAAATCATTTATGTTGCATAATTCGTTCTTCAGCTTATTAAAAGCAAGGGATAAAAACACGAGGCACTCTTGGCTCGTGTAAAATGAGACCTTCAGCGACGATTAAAACTTCTTCCGGATAGGTAGCGGACTTCTCAAATACCGAGCGCTGCTGCCCGTGCAGTTTTAAGCAAGCCCTTGAATCCAAAACACTAGTCACGAAAAAAAAAAAAAAGCGAACAGTCCCAGGAAATAATATCATGTCCTTTGAGTTAAGGAAATAAGAATTACTTATTTAAGAATTAAGAGTTACTGCTTACGGCTTACTCTGCAAAACAGTGGAAATAGAACTCGCAGCAGCTTCCTAGAATTCTTCCTTGGATTGTGTAAGAATGGGAAAATAAATCAAGCCGCGTTTCTAAAGAAAGGAGATTCTAATTAGAGAAAGAAACAAGGTAGGAGCCAACGGGACAAGCCATGTGGGGGCCAGGAAAACTCCGCGGACGTGCTGCTGAAATCACCGGTGGTCAAACTCAAACTTAACTTTGTTTTCCTCCTTTCCCGGAGCCACTGGAACACGCCCCCCTGATCCCCTCAGATCCTCTTCCTCGTCTGTAGGGGGCGAGCGAGGCTTAATTTGAGGGGAGCGAGTATCCAGCAAGGGAGGTGTGGCCAGGACTTGGAGCTGACCCCGCCTCTTCCGGGGATCTGGCGGCGGCGGCGGCAGCGGCAGCTTCGGCGTGTTTCTGCCATGGCGGGGGAGGTTCGGTGGGTCTACCGGGGAGATCCCCAGGAGGGGCAGAGCGCTCCGCTAGGTGAGGTGGCGTTGTGGTTGTGACTCCTTCAGGGCTCTTGTTCTGTATTTTGGTTTTCCACGCCGGGAGTCCTGCTGGAGAGCCGGCGTGGGCAGCGGGACGGGGGATGGTAGCCGAGAGGAGAGGAGAGAAAAAAAAAAAAGTTTCCGATTCCTCGAACTGAGGGGCGGTGGGAGGATCGGGTCGGATCAAGTGCAACGAATGTACGGGTAGTCCTCGACTTAATTGTTCGTTTGGTTCATTTTAGTGACCAAGTTCAAAGTTGCAACGGCCCTGGGAAAAGTGACTTACGACCCTTGCAGCAGCCCCACGGTTGCCTGATCAAAGTGCAAGATGGTTCACAACTGGCTTCTATTTATAACAGTCGCAGGGTCCTGGGGTCATGTGATCACCTTTTGTGACCTCCTGACAAGCAAAATCAATGGGGAAGGCAGATTAACTTAACGACTGTGTCCCTAACTTAACCAACGATTCACTTAACAACTGGCAAGGAAGGTTGTAAAATGGGCAAAACTCAACAAATATCTCAGTAATAGAAATTTTGGGCTCAATTGTTATCGTAAGTCAAGGACTACCTGAACTGTAGTGGCATCCATGTCAGGGTTTGTTTTTTTTCATTTCACTCCGTCCAAAGATGCTCTTATGCTCACTTGGGCATAATCTTTTAAATAGCATCTCATTGGGAAAGAATGAATTAGATTTATATGCCTATTGCATTTAATCTAACGTATGTTATTCGTGAATTTTTTTGGATAAAAATAGTGCTTATAAAAATAGTGTTTTTAATACTGGACAAGATCTAAATTGATTTAAGCATATTGAGATTTGATTAGGTGTGACAATCTTCGGTGAGGATGATGAATGCAGTGATTTTGACTTCTTCTAAGATTCTTAACTGCTCTTTTCTTGTTCAATTTCAGTTCAGTTTACAAATGGGAAACTGAAGAATCCTGAAAATATGAATTTCACTTTGTACAGAAACAAAGACATCAATAATCCCAGGAAGAAGAATCATACAATTTTAGTAAGTACAAACTTGTTCCATGCTTTTGTGCTGATTTAAATATGTTGATCTATTAAATTTATGATATGTATTCTGAATAGAAGTGTACCCCCTTTATGAAACTTATGAAACTTATGACTTCATCATCAGACAGTGCAACCATTCATGTCTCTATTGAACTTCATAGCACCAATTTTCCTTTAAGGTGTCTGCTTTGTGGGCATTGATGTCACACAGATGAAGGTTTATCTTTACAAATTCCAGGAATGGAAATTATTTTCAAACTGCTTCTTGTTATTCTGAAGTAATGAAATTATAATTGCTGTTATCAAATTTTCACACTTGAATACCTTTGGTAGCTTTTGGTGGAAATCGCATTTGTTTTAAAATAATATATCATTAATAAATTAATATACACAATGTAATTTACATAATTAAAATGTAATAATGTCTGCCTAAAACATAGAGTCAAAAGTCAGTTTGATTTATAAAATTTTAGTTTACAATATACAATACCAAAAAATGACAGCAAAATAAAAAGCTTAGATTTGTAGTTGCCTTGGGCAGTGGTGGCGAACCTCTGGCACACATGCCAATGGTGGTACTCAGAGCCCTCTCTATGGGCACGGGTGCCGTCATCCCAGCTCAGCTCCCACCGTGTTTGTCCGTGGCGTTTCTCGCGGTCGTTTGTAGGGAAGTGGAAGTTTGTGGGACTAAAAAAATAAAAGTTAATCAATTCCGTCTGCTCGCGAAAGAAAAAGATCTCACTTCCCGGATGTCAGTTACCTTTTCCTGCAGAGCTGCGGGTGTTGTGATGCCCCACTGGTCTTCAGCTCTCTAGTGCACACGTGGGCGCGCATGAGAGACTTGCAGTTTGGGCACTTGGTCTCTAAAAGGTTTGCCATCACTGGCCTAGAGTCAAAAGCAATTAATACAATTTCAAAGACAAGGAAAAGAGTTCTCTATTTTTCTTGTTTATCTGCTTGAACTTACGGTATGTATATATTGCATTGCTTTCAGGATATAATTTTTACAAAAATAATGAATAGTTTTTAATGAGTATAATCAGTAAAACCAACTTACATAGCTGGGCTTAGTAAGCATTTAACTGGGAAAAGAGGAATATATTAGAGGAGACTATAGATATGCTTACTTGGCATTCATTTATACACTGTTGTATTAAATTCATACCTGGGATGTCTTAGGATAAAGTGGGAAAACCTTCTGGAAAATGCCTCCATCTAGAAAACCACCATCCATAGCTTATTGCTTTTTTTCCTTCCCCCATACAGAATGCAGAAACAGATCGGCTGTCTTACGTAGGAAATAACTTTGGTGCAGGAGCCCTAAAATGCAATACTCTTTGCAGGTAATAATGGATATGTATATATCTCTAAAACACACAAACGTATCAAATAATATTTATTTTATTTATATATAAATGTATACAAATATATTTGTCTTCTTTAGCAAGTCAGAATTAGCCAAGCATTAATAGCTGCAGAATAACAATATTGATTTCCTCTCAATATTATGATATTTGTGATTCAAAGTGATAAATAGGACAGTTTGTTTTGAAGATTGATGGGACTTGAAAGCAAATCATAATGCATGTCTGAAAATATATTACAGTGATGCTTCTATTTGTTTATAGTAGAACAAATACTTTTTTTTCTTTCTTTTATGGTAATTGTCTACTGCATTTTTTAGTTTTGAAATTTTCTTTGTAAGACGTACAGTTTGTGCTGTCTCAATAATACAATTGAGTTAACAGTTTAAAGTACAGATAGTCCTTGACTTAAAACTGTTCATTTAGTGACCATTCAAAGTCACAACAGAAAAAAGTGGCTTATAACTGTTTTCACCCTTTTTGCAACATTCCCATGGTCACATGATCAAAATTTTGAGTCTTGGCAACTGGTTCACATTTATGACGGTTGCAGTGTCCTGTGGTCATGTGGTCACCTTTTGACAGGCAGAGTCAATGGGGAAGCCAGATTCAGTTAACAACAGTGTTACTAATTTAACAACTGCCATGGTTCACTAAACAACTGTGGCAAGAAAGGTCATAAAATGCAAAGCTCCCTTAACAAATGGATCATTTAGCAACATAAATTTGGGGCTCAATTGTCATAAATCAAGAATTATCTGTAGTAGTTTGTACTATGGTTGACACAATCTGAAAACTGGGGTGTTAAAAGGAGGAAAAAAAGAAGTATAAGTCACATAAAGAGCCACATAAAGATGTTCCTTAGTGGTTAAGGCATCAGGCTAGAAACTGGGAGACCTTGAACTCTTAACCCCATCGTAGGTACAAATGATCAAACTGGGTCACTCTCTCTCAATCTTAGGAAGGCGGCAAGGAAGAAAACTACTGGAATCTTGCCAAGAAAATTGAATGGAGTTGGCCAGGCAGTTGCTAGGGGTGGAAGACTGACTCCAAGACACACTCCCCACCCCCACCCACCCCAAAAAAAAATCACATAGAGTTTGTAGTGCAAATGACAAATCTAGGAAGATTGGAGTTAGAGTAGTGGAGTTGATGGGTAAAGAAGAAAAAGAATTGGTGTCTAGTTCAGCCTTTAAATAATCTTAGAGACTTCATAACAATTTTTAAGTACTATTTTACATTTCTAGAAAAGTAACATGGAAGGGAAGCAAAGGGAGGTAAGGAAAGAAGACACTAAATGCAAATAAATTTACTTCTTATTGCTAAAGTGGCAAAACATGATGTGCTGCATCCAGTGTTTTGCAAACCGAGCCTAATTTGTAATTTTCTGTCTTTGTCCCTTCTACTTCTTCATCTACTCCCCACATCTGCATGGGAAATCCTCTATTACACTTTTAAGAGGTATAAAGAGAGTTGTAAAGGTTTGTTTTTTTTTATTCTATTGGAAAATGCTATTTCTGACACTTCTGAAGCCAGACTAGCAATTCTAATTGCTTCTAAAATGAAAAACTATTCAACACCATCTCTTCCATTAGATACTTTGTCGGCATTTTAGATGAACCCTCTGGGCAAATGGAAGTCTACAATGCAGAATTGTTCAACTTGCAGCCATTAATTTCAGGTAGTTAAAGCATGTTTCCCCCCCCCTAATTTTAATTGTTGGCATGGTTACCAGGAGTCAGAAAATGATTAACCCCCCCTTTATTTACATATTTCCCCTCCTTTAATTTTTGTGTAAGTAAGTAAGCCAGTGCATTTCTTGATGATGTCCTTTTTATACACAGCCATCAATCAATCAATAAAAGTTATTTACCACCTCATATTGTTTTTTTTCTATGCAGGACCTGGGAGATGTTTTCCTTTATTGATTCACACAGAACTCGCTGAACATTTAACAAGAACATTAGACACAGTGCTCATTCTGTTGTAGATTCTCAGAATACAAATGGAATTAAGTGATCTACTATAGCAAACACTCCCAATCTATAGAAAGCAAAAGCAACCCACAGATTAGGTTCAGTTCAAGTTTTCCTAATGTGCTAGTTTTCTATAGAAAGGAATATTTAACATTTTAAAGCTTTAATCCCCAAATTGTGTTTGGAAATAGTAAATTCCTGGAAGGATGTACTACATGTTTTTCTTTTCTGAATTTGTTTCCATCTCCTGGTCAGGATTTGAGAATTACCTTTCTTGATGAAGGAAAGGTGGTGCTTTTAATAACATTTGTAACTCTGAAAAGATACTATCAGATTTATCTGCCAAGCACTAACACAGCTCCTACTACCCAGCATATACAGTATAATAATGCTTGATCAGAAGAATTTAAAATAATGTGTTGCTAATAGATAAGATTTCCAATAGTGTTTTAATACTGTTTGACGGATTGATCAGAAGTCTTGTTGATTCTGATTTTACTTTATTTCTTCTGTTACTTTTCTTAATAGATGATGTAGCAGATAATGACCTCTCAGAATATTTGGCTAAATCCTATAGAGAGAAGGTATGTCAAGCAACTAGGATACTATGATTGGAAAAGTTAATTTTGATACCTTGCTGTATTAAAAGGCCTTTTGATTTATTTATTTAGTTTTGCCATGTAAACGGTAATAGTGTTGGGGTATATTTCAGCCCTATTTTTTAAAATGTCCTTATTCTGGACTATTTCCTTGTGATTTCTCTTTGCTAGAATTTTGGCACACTTGCCATTCTTAAATAATTTCAGTGTGTTAGTGATAAAGGTTTCAGTGCAGTCCAGTGTAAGTCAAACATGGAAACCTGAACTCTTTAAACTCTACTGATATTCCATCTCCTCTTATTAGTCATTTCTAGTTTGAATATTTAAATCCATGCTGAATTCATTCCATATGATTCATGCCCTTAAGTAAGAAATCTAGTTTGATGGGAGAACACTGCTCAATCTTGGGGCATAGCCTTTCTATACAGGTGCTGTTCATTTAACCACCACTTGTTCAGTGACCATTCAAACTTATGACAGTAGTAGCAGTTACAACTGGTCATCATACTTATAGCTGGCATAGCATCCTCACCTGATCAGGATTGGTGACCTTTCCTGCCAGATTACCACAAGCAAAGTCAATGGGAATCCAGCAGGAAGTCAGAAGTGAAGGACACACGAAGGCCTCATTTAACAACAGCAACTGGGACAGCTGGAACTTGTTGCTAAGCGGTGCAGTCACATGATTTTTCAACTTACAACCTTGTCTCTTAACAATGACGCTTCTGATTCCATTTAGCATTGTTAAGTGAGAACTACCTGTACCTGTTGGTCACTTTCCAGCTTCTCCAGATTAGGTTTGTTTTGGATAATACTGATAAAAGTGGCTTAGAAAAAATCTGTTGCAGCAGCGAGGTCACCTATTGATAAAGACAGAATTCCTTTGGAGGAACTTTTTATTCAGAATTAACTTTAGGGTCCATCTCATAGATTCTTGATAGTTTCAGGTGTCTGTTTGAAAATATCGTGACCCCAAAACCCCTGAATAAAAATTAATTCACATAACTCCGTATACAGTACATATTGTTTTCATGTTGGAATTATTGATGCTATTTGTCTCTTTTTTTTTTGCTTTTAGTAACCATTAATAATAACAATGCAAATGGTAAAATGGTAATGGTAAAAGAATGAGATCACCCCACTGAAAAATAGGATTGTTTCCCCAAAATGAAACCTTTCTAGAATATTGAGCTGCAACTAAATAATAACATGTTCTATAATTTCATTGACGTGTATCCCAAAGCTGCCACTGAATTTTATGGACACACGGATGTGATTTATCCACTGAAAGTATTAACTTCACAAAGGAAAAAAATATTAAATTGTGTGTCATTTACTATGTCTTCACATAAATTTCATTGCATTTAAAGATAATGTAAATACAGGTTTTTACCATTGCTTTATCCACAATTTTGTCCTGGTTCTGCTTATAATGTGTTGGCTTATATTTAAAATTCAGGTTGATTCTAGTGAGCAGCTTTGTAGCAAACTTGGTTGAGTTTGCTATTTCAGCTGCCTTGCTAAAAATGATGGTTAAAAAGAGCTTTTAAAAAAGCTGAATTTAAAAAGATAATCGATTACTTAGAAGATAACTGATGTGTTTTCTTTCCTGAAAAATGAAGTTTGGAAGTGGATTTGGAGCAATGTTCTTCTAAGCTGTCTTGTTATGGGCAGAAAAGGACTCAACGTTTTTAGTGCTTTGTGTTCTTGCTAGTTGCCTCAGAACTGAATTTCCACTGCAAGGGAGCCCAGTAGGAGTAGCACTTTGTGGCTTATATAGCAATCTCTTGATAATTTTACAGGTAGATCTCTGCATAGAAGCCTTCGGAACCAACAAGCAGAGAAAAGCCTTGAATTCTCGGAGAACGAATGAAGTCAGAAAGGAAGTATTAAATAAAGCCGTGATTAAAGCTGCAGAAGATATCATAGAGACAAAAGGCGTTGCGGGTAGGTAGCCAGTCATGAAATAAAGAATTGGAGCTGTCAATCTAAGATCTCTCTTTTTAATGTAACGGAGAAGTGTGTTGCTGGTTATGTAATTTATTTTGAGTGTAATCATAAAGTGACAACATTGCATGCTAATGAGTCTTATCCATCTAAAAGTAATTATTAAATGTGGGAAAGGTCTTTGTCATGCTATTTACCTTCATATGATTCTCATCTGTGCAGCTCACAAATAATTTTCTTTCCATTATTTGAACCAATGTGACTCCTTTCTAAATATTTAAAACATTTTTATATTGCTTGACCATTTCAGATACTTGCTACTATTGCTTTAATTTTTTTTGTTTAATGGCTCAGTATTGCTGCTTACTTTTTAAAAAAATATATATTCCAGTGTAATTCAGTGTAAAATATTTTTATTATCTTTCAATTTCCTATTTTCTTGTTAGTTCTTTTAAAATTATAGGTTAGATTTTCCCTCATTATGCCTCAAATTCTGGTATCCTACAACACCTCTACCACATCTTTTCAAAGATAAATACTTAAAATCCTTTGTTTCTTCAGTTTATAAGTGGCTGAATTGCATATCTTTATTTCTTTAACTTTCTTCTGTGCCTTTTCAAACTGGGGTGTTCCTCCATGTGTTAGATTGCAGCTTTCATTTTAGAGTCCTCCAGCCAGCATTGGCAATTGGTTAACAAAGCATAGTAACTGATAATATACAGATCTTGTATTCCTTACTGACATATCAGAGGGTTTTTTCCCCAATGTTTTTTCAATTTTTACATAACATCATACATCATTCATCAAATCATATGTAGCCAGGTATACAAATATCTCTCCAAGTAGCAATTATAATTGACAAGTATAGTAAAAATTTTCATAATATCATATAAAATATCTTTCCATATCAGATTTGTATACATCCATCTTATCTATACAATCTCATACTGATTTATTTCTAAATTTAATTATAACTTTATTGGTTTTTACTTCTCATTTCAATTATCTAGCCACTAATTTTTCCCTTCTATTCAAGTTTTTTTATTTTATTTTTACCTTCCAAACAACAAATCATTGTGTGTACAGTGTGTTATCTGGGCATCTTTTAGTAAGTTAATTGTATCCTATAATATTGATCATTTTGGTACAGACATATTCAAATTATCCTCTACATATCAGAGTTTTCATCCCAGGAAAATTGTACCTGATGTTCTTTCTTTTGCTCTTTAGGAGAACCCTAAATTCTTTCTCCTTTCTGAAAAACAATTGCACAGTTTTATTTATTCATTATTTTTATTTACATCTTTTTTTCCAACCAATATGTCGCCAATATTCTTATTTAGTAAGCATCTTGTACATTCATGTTATTTCATATTAGTTTACTTCACCTTTGTTTCAGTGCTTCAATTGGAATAGTTTGTTCTAAACTCTTTTCTGAATGTCAGTACAGTAAGGCAGTCTAAAAATGATGGGAACTTTATTCATACAAAGAAAATTGAGAAAAACTCTAATGATTACGGCATTAACTTTTTTCAAATAAACATCCTGTAAAATGAATAAAATATTTACTTTTTTATTTGTTTTCAAAGCATTGGTTCATGATGCAGCAGAAGATGAGAAAGCTGATGTCTCCTTGGTTCTTCCTCCGTGCCATGAAGATGCTAAAAATCTAGAGGATGTCTACAAGTTTGAAGACAGTATCCTTTATGACCAGAATGAAGTTTGAGAGAATGGACCTTAACATGAATATTAAAGAAAAAGTATGCCCTTCATTGTTGAAAAGCACATAGAGGAAAGAGACCATGAGTTCTATTGTGAATATGTTGTATGTACAACCCTGAGTATCTAAAAATCATTGGTGTGGGGAGTTAGGGAAAGGAAACAGTTCCTACACAAGAAAGAAGGAGATAATTTTATCTTGGTTACAGAGCAGAACAGGACAAGAAAGGTGATGTTTTTCCTCATTTCCAAAAAATCTGACCTGATAGTATTCTTCTTTATTTGCTGCATCACTGATACATTCATTCTCTCCTGAATATATGTTATCATCTTAAATCTTGCTGAGATACGAAGAACAAATTGAGAAGTATTCCCTAACCCTAATTTCTGAAAGAGAAGAGAATTCTTTATTGGCCAAGTGTGATTGTACACACAAGGAATTCATCTCCAGTTAATAAGCTCATAGTGTATATATAAACAACAAGTAATAGGTCATGGGTCATAATCATAATTACAATCATTAATTGTAAGGTGCAAACACAACTTGATAAATCATAAGAAACCAATAGGAGAAAACAGTAGGGAAGATGAGAAATGAAACAGTACTGTGGAAATTAAGTGTTCAGCAGAGTGATGCACTCTGATATGTTGTTATTACAACTCGGGAGGAACCCTGGAAGTTGTATGCCCAACAAATTTGGAGGATTCCAAGCTGGAGAAGGCTAGGAAAACATTTGTTCAGTTCACATCACTGTTTAGTTTCTTTCCTTTTGATTTAAGTAGATCAAAGCTCTGCTGTGCTATGGAGGAAAATATGAACTCAGTTATGGTCATAATTTGAGGACTATTCAAATACAGTGGTACCTCTACTTACAAAGAGCTCTACTTACAAAATTTTCAACTTACAAATTTTTTTTTGAGAAAAAAATAGTCTCTACTTACAAATTATGTTCCAAGATACAAAAGGCCATC
>JAEANM010008252.1:0-17136 GCA_017656035.1 Myanophis thanlyinensis | reverse complement strand
CAATAGAAATGTTGGGCTCAGTCATGGTTGCAAAATTATTTTTTTTACTGAAAAACCTCTCTTAAAATTAAGGTGCGCGTTATAAGCTGGTGCGCATTATAAGCTGATAAATACGGTAGCTAAATCAAGGCTATTTGTTATTATTAAACCGGATTTCCCATATTTTTCAATCACAAAGAACTGGATAGCTTTTGATATCAGAAAATTCAAGTTTCCACCCCATGACAGAGAATAAGGTATAGTCTTATGCAGCTATTGCAGTGATGTTACCATGGGATACAGTGGTCCAGGCCACAATGGATGCACCAATAGGATTTTAGTTTATCATCCCAAATTTTAGGTCTTTGAAGCTTCTGTTTATTTCTTTATTTACAACATTTTAGTAGTGTTTTTATTTAAAATAAATCAAAGCAGTTACTTTTTTGTAAGAAGTTATATTCATTTGTCCCTCATGGTCCTTAGTTTCAGTGGAGCTTTAGTTCAGTCACATAAATATAATAGCTGCATTACACCTGGAAAAAAACTTAATGCCACTAAGAAACAGTCTGCAGGAAGGAAAATATTTTTTTTTTTAAATCAATGCTCTGTGAAGATGGAAGGGCTATGTTTCCCTAATGTCTGCTAAGGAACAGGAATAATTGTAGCAGTTTTCTTGTTGAGAAGCAAAGATTGCATTGCATGTTCTTCCCTGCAGAGACCTAGAAAAGTTGGAGCAAAATTTACAGGAACTAACATTGCACCAGATGAGCACATGCAGCCTCAGTTGATGTTTGACTATGATGGGAAAAGAGACCGTTGGAATGGTTATAACCCAGAAGAGCATATGAAGATTGTAGAAGAATATGCCAAGGTTGATTTAGTAAGTAGAATGTTTTTTCCCCCTCTTTGGATATAATATCAACAGCATCTTTGTGTAATTGTGTCATGGTGGTATAAAAATATATAACATATTATCCAGAACCATCTCTTGTGCTAATATAAACATAGATGTGTTTATAAAATAGAGTGTCAGAAGTAGTTGATTTATTTACTTAATTTTCCAAGTGTTCAAATAAGAGTTTTCCTCCTTCATGCTTGAAAATGCTGGGGATCTACTGTTCCTATTAATGGTTGCATTTAAACTAAGTACTCTTTCACCAAGCATCACCTTTCTCTAATAATTAAGATTTCCTTGGTTAGTCAACAATTAACCACAAAATATTTACATTACTAAAAAAGGAAACAAGAGAAAGGTGCATCCTCTTACACACTATTCATAGTTTCAAGGGAACCATGGTCAATCTTTGGCTGCCTTTACTTTTGATTCCACTGATATTTTCTCATTGGCTGTCTCTGAAACTAGTAAAGATGCAGGGGGGGGGAATAGACGTAAGTCCATTTTCTGTCTGTAAATTACTTACACTTCTGTATTGTTCTAAATTATAATGTCTTTCTCATCAAAACCAAGAAGAACATTTATTATTTCATGATAAGTATGGAGTGGTTAGGAAATCTTTTAAGATAAATACTAACCCTGTTTTTTCCTTTAATGTACAAGGCTAAACGAACACTCAAAGCTCAGAAACTGCAGGAGGAACTGGCTTCAGGAAAACTGACAGAGCAAGTGGTAAGTCAGGGGGGAAAATCTAAATCAGAAGGATAAGGCAGTGTTTTCCTGTTTTTTAAACATAGTTTTCTAGCTAGTATAAGATGTTGACACAAAAGCATTGATTATGGCTAAATTATGTGTAAAGAACAGCTTTTTCCTGAAATGCCATCACTCTGCTAAACAAATAGTTCCCTCAACACTGTCTAACTATTTATTAAGTCTGCATTACTGTTTTTCTCATCGTTCCATCATCCACCCACTATGACTATAACTTGTTGCTTGTATCCTTACGGTTTATATTGAGTATTGTCCCCTGGTATGATTTGACTGCTTATTTGTACTCTATAACTATCATTGTGTTGTATCTTATGATTCCCGACGAACATACAATTTCCTTTGTTGTACACTGAGAGCATATGCACCAAAGACAGATTCCTTGTGTGTCCAATCACCACTTGGCCAATAAAGAATTCTATTCTATTCTATTCTATTCTATTCTATTCTATTCTATTCTATTCTATTCTATTCTATTTCTCCATTAACTGAGTGAAAGGAATGCAAGGACTTTTTTCACTTTGCAGTAAATTCTTAATTGCTTCACTAGATGGCAGTGTAAGCTTTGTATAATTTTTCTGAATGTGAGGAATCAAAGCTTTTCAGGATGAAAAGACATTTTTTAGTAATGATTAACTCCTTTTTCATACTGGGTCTTCACATAACCAACACAAGGATGCCATCATAAGCGCTATGATCCATTTTGATTCCTTATCTCCTTTTAACAACTACTTTTAAAATCTCAATTAGAAGCCAACTTAAACTGTTGCATTAAAATTACAGTTTATCAACACTGACAGTATTCTATATTATTATAAAAGTATTAATATCTCAGTTCTTAATTTTAAGAGTATTAAATTTAAGAAATATCTTATTTATTTTGTGACCTAAGAAAGCATGGAAGAATGATCAGTCAAAAGCTATTTTGAGGAAAGAGTCTTAGATAAATAAAATGTCTTGACGTTAATAATCTGCCTTGTTCTAGCTCACGGGTGTCCAACTCAATTGTGTCACGTGATGTATCACACGGTTTTTGCCTTTGCAGAGTCTGGGTGGGTGTGGCCTGCGTGTGATGCATTCGGCCCACAGATTGCCAGTTTGACACCCCTGTTCTATCTTGAAACCAAGTGGAGGCCTTTCTTTTCAGAATGCCTTTGTCAAACAATTTATCATTTCTTCTGATAACTTCACTGTATAGTTACTGTGATTGTGCTGTTTTGAGATTGCTTTTGTTCGTTTTCTCAAGAACTCTCCACGTCATCGATGGGGAGAAGAGGAACCAAATTTGCAAACGGTGAGAGTGTTGTTATTTTTTTAAATAATAATAACAAAATGAAAGGTGGGGGGTTTTTGTAAATGTTTTTTACATAAAGAATTTGATATTCTGTGTGGCATTCCTTGATTTTTAAGTAACCTTTATCATTTCACCTTCTTATATAGATATATATATAGATTAATCTCTTATTACAGCTGCAGTTTTTCAGACAAGTGACATAATGAAACTTTGACCTGAAGAAACACTTAAATACCTAACAACCTTTATATAATTGTGGTTTTATTTGCAAACTACTTAGCCAACTAATAAAGTTATATTGATACTGACTTTTTAAAAAATTCACCCAAAATTCAGTATATGTATTTTGTTACTGATGTAAATGAAATCACTCCAATTAGTTAATACAATGCTCTCTCTTTTTAGGAAAGAGATCATAACAGTGAAGACGAAGACGAAGACAAATATGCAGATGACATTGATATGCCTGGACAGAATTTTGACTCCAAAAGACGCATTACAGTCCGAAACTTGCGAATTCGAGAGGATATTGCTAAAGTAAGCTGGACATCACGAACTGTCATTTTGAAGCTAATATTATCCATATTATTCTAAAAGGCATAACTTTCTTCTGCTTATCTTCCTGTCAATCAGTAGTGTCATCAGGTAGTAACTAAGTATGCCACTCTAATGCTTAGGATACTATGTGAATTCAGCATATGCAAATAATAGTGTAAATACAGTGTAAATCATCCAGTACTGTGTAAAATGATCAAAATAATCCAAGATACAGAATTCCATGGAGGATACCCTTTCTGCAGAATGGCATTCCTTCCTTAAAGGAATAAAACAAAACTGGTGATGAATCTAGTGATGGGTGATAGCTGTAATGCATCCTAACTTTGGGTATCTTGGCCAAATTCACATTATTGATTATCCGATTTTATTGGTACCTCTATATGATAATCTCAGAATAGCTACATCAAAGTGACAGTGTTATTAGCTGTATTAAAATTTCAAGTTGATATTTTTATGTTCTTGCTCTTTAGTACCTACGGAATCTAGACCCCAATTCTGCCTACTATGATCCTAAAACCAGAGCAATGAGGGAGAATCCTTATGCCAATGCAGGAAAGAATCCAGATGAGTAAGTTAGTTTCAAATTGATTCAGCAAATACATGGTCCTAGAACTGATACATGGGAAGGTCTCTCCTGGTTGATCTTCAGTTTGAAGAAAGTTGAACAAAACAGAGAAATATGTCATAGTGCTCTTTCATCAAAGCAAGTTGTCTGGAATGGTCATGGATCCTGGAAAACCTGGGACAGTTGATGGTGAACACAGCTGAATATTAGTTGCTTACAGCATATCTCTGCTGTAAAATAAGTATCTCAGATTTCTGTAATTATCTTCAGAAAGCTTTTAACACTCAGTGAATAACCATGCCATATAGGAAAGTCTTTTTAATCCCTTATATGTAGTTGAAATAGAAGTTGTGCTGCAGAAGAAGATCCCTTTTTCTTGCCCAGATTTTATTTGGAGATTGTTTCCCATAGTACATTTTAATGACAGCTAAATTATGAATTACTCTGTCAACACATTGATCTAAATTACTAACAAAGTAATTTAAAATGACATTTTAAGGCTGAAAAAAATTGGCTGCTGTAATCAAAATGCAATAGAAGCGATAATGAATCAAAATGACATTTTAAGATGGAAAAGATTGGCTGATGTAATCAAAATGCAATAGGAGAAGCAATAATGAATCCCAGAATCACATTAATGAACAAAGAATGGTTCTTATTACGTATTAAATTTATACTTTTGTTCGTGCAAAATAAAACCACAAGCTAAATGCTTACAGAATAAATTATTTTTGCTTACAGAGTCAGTTATGCTGGAGATAACTTTGTTCGTTACACAGGGGCCACCATTTCCATGGCCCAAACTCAATGTAAGTACTAAATCTAAGGTGTATCTTTTAGTGCTGCTCACTAGTTTTTAAGTTACATTTGTTTTAGATAAGATTATTCTTTAAGGAAGAATATTTATATATCACACTTCTTAACTGCCCATCTCCCTCATAGATACCCAGTTTATTGCAAGGAATGTCATACTTGGTACTATAGTTCCCAAACAAAAGTGGAGGGGGCATAGTCCTCTAACAAAGTATATTATTTTGCTTCTTTGAAAGGTACTAAATATATACCTTTCCATACTCTTCAAGGACTGTACATGCATGCTTTCCTTGTACTGTCAAAGGGCCACTGACTACAGAAAGAAAAATATGCACTTTTATGAATTCTTAGGGGCCTTGATGGCTCAGTAATTAAAGACACTGAGCTTGTCAGACAGAAAGCTAACAGCCTAGGTTCAAGATCCAAGTGCCGTGTGATGGAGTGAGCTCCCGTTACTTGCCCCAGTTTTGCCCAGTTCAAACGCAAGTAGATAAATAGGTACCACTTCAGTGGGAAGATAACAGTGTTCTGTGTATCTTTGGTGTGTAGCCACGTTGAGCACATGACCACTAAAAATATCTTCGGACAACGCTGGCTCCCTCAGCTAAGAAATGGACATGAGCATCGCCCCTTAGAGTCAAGCATGACTAAACAGGGGATAACTTTACCTTTTATCTTTACCTTTATGAAATGAATTAACTTATGGTATCAAGGGAGGGAGGGATGGGATGGTACTAAGTAAAATGTCTTCCAGTCCTTTTTACCTCTCTCAAGGTCCTTAGTCTAAAAATGGACCTGGCAGGGATAAGAGTATATCCTCCACACTGATTCTGTCCCCATCCCCACTTTGTCGTTTGAAGCATCCCAAAGGATGGGAAAGAGTAGGAATCCTCTTTTCTAGGATTTCCTTCACAGAGAGTTTTTCTCAATATTTTCTAAGTGCCTGTTAAATAAAAGATAGTTAATAGTTCAACATTCATGTATTTCAGAAAACATTTTCCTTTCTTTTATTTTCAAAGTATTCGCCTGGGAGGCCTATGAAAAAGGCTCTGAAGTTCACCTTCAAGCAGATCCTACTAAACTTGAACTCTTGTACAAATCTTTCAAAGTGAAAAAAGAAGACTTTAAACATCAGCAGAAAGAAAGCATCTTAGAGAAGGTAAATTAACAGGTATTCAGTCTCCTTCAGAATGCCCTTTTTAAAGTATTTTACCATTTTACTCGGGGGGGGGGGAGTGTTTGCAGCACTATGGCATCATTTCCCATTCTAAATTAATTAAAACTTTATAAAGTATAGTAATTAGATGACAAATTATCGGAGACTTTACCAGATCACTATTACTAAAGAATAAATCGATTAAAAATGGAAATAATCTTGCATATCACTAGAGAAAGCTAAAATATTTACAGTTATAAACATAGCTATCTTCAAAATCAAAAGAAACTTATGTAACACTTGGCTTTTGGAATTTTTTATTTTTATTTTTTAATGCTTAAATTCCCAAATGATTTTGAGACAGTTTTTTAAACATGTTGGCCTGGGGGCGTGCATGGTGGTTCTGAACTTCAGAAGCAGGTTGTAAGGATGTTTGGGTGGAGTCTTGTAACTTTGGACTGTTGCTAAATGACTTATAATTTTATCAGCATTTTCTCCACTGTGGGAATCTCGTGGAAAAGCATACATTCAAAAATTGTGTGTAAAAATATGCTACAAAAATATTTTTGTTATTTGAAAAATGTACATGGTCACTCATACCACAACTCTGGATGGCTCACAATAACAGTAAAGAGAAAAGCGATCAAAATAATAAACCAAAACTGGGTTCTTGAACTTCACAGTGCATCCCAAAAAGTCATCCTCAGGCCACATCCTCACCCTGTTCCAACCTTTGGGGGGAAGAGTTTACAATTTAGAAGGGTCCAGAAGGCTGAAAGGGTGAGGGCCTACCAGATTCTAGGGGGAGGCTGTTCCACAAGGCAGGGACCACTATGGAAGTGGCACATTTCTTATGACCTGCTGGATTTAGGGGAGTCTCCCCACCCTCTCCAATCTGGGGAATGGGCAGATATCATTAGGGAACGGGAGTCCTGCAAATTAATCTTTCAAAATCTTTTTTTTTCCCTTGTAGTATGGAGGCGAAGAACATCTGGATGCCCCACCATCTGAATTGTTACTTGCTCAGACAGAAGATTATGTGGAATATTCTAGACATGGAACAGTTATTAAAGGTCAAGAGAAGGCTGTTGCTCGCTCTAAATATGAGGAGGATGTCACAATCAACAACCACACAGTAAGCAACTCAAACAGTACTTGGCAATTTCTGGTTCTTGAACTAATTTCAAATTCTGCATAGAATAAGTGTAACTAGCTTCTGCATTGTTTAGCGATGGCAATCCCTACAGTCCCAATTGCCACTATTAACCAAATCCCACAGTCATGAGCTGAGGTAATTTCTTGCTGGTTTCCCACAACCAAAGTTGTTGGGGAAACCACAGCAGCTGGCAAGTTCCAGGTTGCAGGGAAGAAAGTGGCTGCTGCTGGATAGGAGCAAATGGGAGACTAGCATTATACTTGTCTGCGAACCGGCCGGGGAGATGGGGGGAAATTGGACATATGCCTCCTGCAGTATCCTGCCAGCCAAAACATGATGAGCTGTCCCCGTGCCCTATTTTTGGCCTGGATGGCCTCCTGCAGCACTCTGCCGGCCCAAAATGGAGTGCAGCGGATGCATGCACCCCGTTTTAGCCAGCAGAGTGCTGCAGGAGACAAAACCAGGCCATAAATGGGGCAAAGGGGCCTTGCATGGTCCCCCTATGCCCTGTTTTGGCTGCCAGAGACACCACGGGCCAGTCCTTTGTTATTTCCAATCCGGCCCCACGGGCCACATTTTAGCACCCAGGTACTGGATCCAGCTCGCAGGCCTTGAATTTTACATCTCTGCTTTAGGGTGTACACAAGAAGCATGGACAGGTGCATAAGAGTTGTGTGGGTCTGGGAGTGGGTGCAAGAGTGCAGGTTGAGAAGGGGTTACATGAGGAGGCATGAGAGTCAGAGAGCACACAAGATGCATGGGGCCAGCATGAGCACAGAAGGGAGGCTGTACAGATTGGGGAACCATCCTAATGACTTTCGACTTTCTCTGCCAGCTTCCCATTGACTATGGGAAAACCAGCAGAGAAGGTCACAAATGCAATCTTTAAGTCATGGCTGCTGCAATTGATTGCAAATGTGAATCAGTTGCAAAGCACTCAGATCACAATCACATCACTGTAGGGTGCTGGGATGGTTGGAACTCTGAGGATTGATCATAATCATTCTTTCAGCACCATCATAACTTCAAAGTCACTGAAAAAATGGTCATATGCCAAGGACTTGCTGTGCTGATCACTTCATCCATTCCCTGTCATGTTTTTTCCTCGATAGGTCATTCATAGTGAATAGCTATCATTGATTAAAAAATTGCCTGGTCTGACCTAATTTTTTTTAAAAAACCTCTGTTTCTATTAGAAATAAGTATTTTCAGGTAATGAAGAGTTAGTAAAGATTCTCTGCTTAAAATTATTCTGAGATTTACAATTGCAAAAATCCAGCAAAAACTTAGAAGACAATATAATTTTTGGCTTCTGTGATTTTTTTTAAATTACTTTTTATAATTTTTTATATTTTTAGAAAAAATATAAAAAATATATACTGTACAGTGCTTTTCCTTTTCCTCCACATTCTTGTCTTAACAGTCTTGTTTTGCTAACTGGAGTGTGATCCATTAGGGAGTTTTCATGGCACAATTAAAATGAAGCCAACAGATTGAATTGGAGCTGGTTACTAACTTTACTCAAAATCAGATTTAAAACATGAGTAATCAGTTTGTAATGTTCAATCTCTTTGTTATCTAAACATTAAGACTCATTTTTGTTAGTCATTCACTATGGTGTTAGTCATCACAAAGTATTTGATGTTAGTCATGAATAGGTTCATAATAAAGTATTGTGAAACATTTAAATCGTGAAGGAGAATTTAGCAGAATTGAAACTGAAGATACTGTAGATGCAGCTTGTTTCTTTAGACAGAGGATTAACCTTCCATTGAGCCACCAGTTTATTTTCCTCATTTATTTCAAAATATTCAAAGTATTTAATATTTACTGGGTAAGGTTAAATGCAAAGAGAAAGTTCATTGTAATTATAGAAATGCTTACTTACCTAAATTTAGCAGTTTGAACCTACTGAAGATAACGAGGATAAAGTGTGAAAAATATTGCAAGTGAAATCTATTCCATACTCTTTAGATTCCATTGATTTCATTGGTAGAATTAAGGAGATGCTAAATCTTTCAAATAAACCAGTACAATAGAATAGGGATTTGGGTTTTGGGTTTTGGATAATGGAATTATCACATTATACACAACTCAATTGATTAGTGCATTTCTCATTGTCTCTGCTCATTTTTCTGCTGTAGAAGGTTACACTAAACCTGTATAGAAATTTAAATAGTACATTCTTCAGGTATTTCTTAAATTTATCATGATCTCTTTGGAAATCAAAAAACCTTTATGAAATGTATTACATGAAAGTGCAAGACATTATAAGCAATTAATATCTTTGTTTTCTTTGCAGTGTATTTGGGGTTCTTACTGGAAAGAAGGAAGATGGGGATATAAATGCTGCTACTCATTTGTCAAGATTTCATATTGTACAGGAGAAGCTGGAAAAGAAATTGCTGTAAGATCTAATTTATTTACTGGAACTATAAATTGACATTTTTAAAACAAAACCTAATATTTAACTCTCTTTGTGAAATTGGATTTTTTTTCTCATTCTTTTTCCGGTACACAGAATGCCAGTGAAGAATTGCCAAGTGAGGTACATGAGGATGAGCAGTTAACCAAACCCAAAACTCTAATGGAGGTGAGCTTCTTTGTTGTTTTGTTTTCTTTATAATGGATGGCTTTCTAACAAACATATTGTCAGCCAAGGACAAGAGAAGCTATTTTGGTATACAGAGTGTATTTTTAATTTTTTTTTTCCAGTAGCCAGAAAGGCCCCAGAAGGGCCTTGGTATAATTTTATGTCACAGGATGTGGCAGCTCCAATATTTTTTCCTATTTTAGAGGGCAGGAAGATTAAGTGAAATAAGTACATATAAGCCTTGAGGGGGTGCCGCACATTTTGTTGCTTAATTTACAAAAAGTTCCAAAAAAAATAGATGTTCTGCTATTACTGAGTGACATGATCTTAGAGGCAATAGAAAAGTACGGTAGGTTGTGAAGTGTGGATGGCGTTCTGTTTACTTGTTTCTGCCTTATATGAAGTCCTGAAAATATGACCACTATTACAGCATTTTCTCAGCAGTTATAATGCAACTATTATACAACAGCAGTTACACATCTGTTGCAGTTATTGAAATTTTCAAGTAGGACATTCTGCCAGGTAAGTGATATCGATACATACATCTGCCCCAAAGAGGAAATTTCTGCGTCATTGTGTCACTCCCTTAAGTACCTATTGCCTTACCTTAGAATACCCACATTCGTGTCTGTCTGCATTTATGTTATCCTCTTTCCCGTTGCTACAGATACACCAACAAAAACAAAAAGAAGAAAAGAAGAAGAAAAAGAAAAAGCATAAGAAGAGTACAAGTTCTGATAGTGAGGGAGAAGACAGAAAGAAACAAGAGAAATTGAAAAAGGTGTGCATAAAACCACTGTCAACTGTATTATCCTCAAGTTCTCTTGAAGTGTACAGACTATCTGGCTGTAACATGAGGATAGTGTTCTGACCCAGCCTTAGCAGAAACAAGAAACAGACTCCTTGTTACGAAAAAAAATCCCTCTTTATTTTCCTCTTGTGAATTAAGCGCATTCACTCACCGAAAAGTCCAAACATTAGTCCTTCAAGGAGTTAACTGGAGTACAGACCTGATCAGTTCCTGGCGATAATTGCAAGGCAGTGAGCTCCCAGACGAAAGGCTGCAAATTAAGTTCTGACAAGTAGTATTTGTGGCACTAAACACAATGAGCAAATTCTTCAGAAATACAAACTGTTGTTTCCTACAACAACCAGTCCCCTTTCCTTGTATTTATTCCCCAGCCAGAGAGGAGGGTCCATTCAGCATTCACGTGTGCTTTACTTCCCAAGTCAACCCGTTGTTCTCTGTTGCCCACCTCTTCTAACTGCTCTGCACATCCGGAACAGGCCCCAGCTGTTCCTCCTCCTCCTCACTCATATCAGCCTTCAGCGGCAGCTGCCTCTCTGGTAGCTGGGAAATGTTGGATGACCCTGGCTCTATCTCTGCGTCCCACACAGAGCATCCATGAGAACCTTCCCCAGATTCCAGCACTGGCCTTAGTTGCTCTCGTCTGAGTCTGCTGCCAGTTCTGCAGGCAGCTGGCAGGCCATAACTAATAGAGGCTTACTTCCCTCAATTCCCATGCTGGAACTTCTTTCCCATTAGCTATCTTTCCAGCAACAGATCTTCATAAATCCATCTTTATTTTCATAAACCCATATTGGATTTAAGGGAGAGAGAGAGATTGCCTTTTCCAATCAGAACACATTGGCATAATGAATTAAGTTCTGGTTTTCTTGGATTTAAAAAAAGAATCAGAGAGTCCTGTTCTGTCTTCTGATACCACTGTGAAATTATATTCTCAATCTATGGAAAAGCAAGACGTAATCTCACAACTATATGAAAGCAAGTTCCTGTTGATTACTGAAAGAATCAGTGGATGCTGAAGCTTTTATAATTAGCATTAATTATTAGTCTGTGAAATTTGAATAAATTTGCAGCGTGATAACAGACACTATTAGCTTAGAGCCTTAGACAAACACATAATGTTTCACCTGTGTTCCTAGTGAGATTGTTTTTTAGATTAGATTAGATTATACTGTTCTGATATATAAAATTCTTAAAAGATTTTATATTGGCCATTCGCTAGAATTCTTCGGATCAAATCTGACTTTCACTTGACCTATGTGATCTATTACGGATTTCAGCTTTTCCCAGCTTTTTCATTACTTTGCCTGGGTATCTTTTATCTCAGCTTCACTCTTTGTAACCATATTGAGTATTTCCATCTGCTTACTAGATAATTGTAATTCCAGGGACAACTGTAACGGTGAATTTTTTGTTTTCAGGCACTGAATGCAGAAGAAGCCCGTCTCCTTCATGTGAAAGAAATCATGCAATTAGATGAGAGAAAGAGACCATATAATAGCATGTATGAAAACCGAGAACCAACAGAGGAGGAAATGGAAGCTTACCAAATGAAGCGCCAGCGACCAGATGACCCCATGGCCTCTTTTCTGGGGCAGTAGTTTTGGGCAAAAAACTTGCAAGCAGCTTATAGGACTTGTATATAGAGGTCTAAACAGATCAATATTGTACGTGGGTCACTTTCCCTAAGCAAGTTGTCAGCTGATATCCTGTTCTTTTGCATCATATTTAAGCATGGCCCAGCCAGCCTAAAGCTCTCTGAGTAGATAAAAACAGGAGCCAGTGTTTTTGTTGAGCAAGTTTGCTCAAGACCTTGGAAATTATAGTGCTGAGTGAATTTCTGAATTAAAAAAAAACACTATATTGATTAGAAGAATCAGTAGATATTGCAAATATAAAGCAGCACACAATTGGTAATGTTTCAAAAATACATAATTGTTTACTTCCCTGAATAGATTAAAGCTGACTTTGAGGGAAACTATCTGAATTTACAATAATAAAATTCCAGTTCTGAAATGGTTTCCAATTTCTCAGCAGAATTTATTTTAGCATTCCAGCTATTAAAATTGGTTTCAGATATTTCACTTCTAGTAGGGTACATTATTCTGTCACATTTAAAGATTCTGCTTTCCTATAGACTTGTCTGTGGACCCCTGAGCCTGTTTTCTTTTGCGTCAGTCCACCCACAATTTATCTTACTGGCCTGGAATTTCAGGGGTTGTAGTGCCACAGCATTAGAATGGTATAATGTTGAAGGACTCTCTTCTACATTCTTCTAAAAGCATTGTGATAAGAATTTTCAACTTAGTAATAATTTTTTTGGAATTCAAGAATGAGGAAATTGAATTCTTATCAATATAGAAATGCTGTAATTCTAACTAATAGTTTAACAACATTGAATCTTGTGGTAGTTCATTAATTGTAACATACGCCTGGATTGATTGCCATGGGGCGCTAGTCAAACCGAGGAGCTCAAATTGAAGGGAAGTTTTGCCACGTCGACATGGCAAGCCAGAAATCAATGAAATGCAGAGTACAGGCCAACATTAATATGTAATGCTCAGTTGAAAAGTATAACGGATATTTATATTAGTTGATGTGTAATTGCTAAACTTCCAGGCTTTAGTATTTAATTACAGAAGAAAAAAGTCATTTTGAAGTAATTCTAAATTAATAGAATCAACTTGGCAGTATACAATTAATTATTAATTTCTCCCTGCATAGTAGAAAATTCCTAAGGGTTTTTATTGTTGGTTTTTATGTGGCTGTCCATTTGGCCAAAGTTACAGTATCTGGTTACTCTGTTAGACATTGCTAACAAGTGATGGGATATCTTTTAGATACAGATAAAAATGCAATTGGACCCTTGAAAAGAAGATGCAGAAAATAATAGAGAATATTTTGACATTTGTAATTGTATTATAGACAAAAAGAGATCCCATTTTGAAATGTATTATTCCAAAAATGTATAAATATTTTTACATAAGCTTTTTATTGCCTCCGTTTTAATAAGTTAATAATTCCCTTATTCTTTTATACTAATCTATATGTTTAGGTCCAAGTATTGTTTTCCAATGTTGTGCAAGATCTTACTAGTAAATTAGACTCTTAGTAAAACTAGATAAATTCTAAAATCTGCAAGATTTTATGTACAAGAATATGGTACCTTATTTGAGGATTTTATCTGCACAAGGAAAATGCATTTCACAATTTCAAGTGCTTTGTTTTGGTCATCTGTTCTGAACTGACACATCGAAAACCTCATCAAAATGCAAAGTTTTTTAATTGCAAGAACGCCAGCAAACCATTAAGATTTTGCAATACTGTACCAGGTTTTATACAAGGGGGAAATGGGAAAAATAATAATTTTGCATGGTAACCTTCACAGTAAAGTGGATTTGCACTTTAAGCCAAGTTGGATTTTAGGAAAGCTATTGTTTTCTAGAACTGTCCAATTCTTTGTACATCCAATGCAACCCAATAAATGTTTTTCATTTCCTGTCATATTTGGGTTTTGTCCTAGTTCAGCTCTCAGCCCATGTGTTTCCACATAATCTTTTTTATACCTTTCCTTTGTTTTATAATTTATACTGAAAGCATTATAATTGCTAACAGTAGGAGAACCTACCCAGAGTCTACATCTACTTCTCCTCTTTAGTGAGTGTGGTAGGAGACTGGTATCCAAAACAGCATATCACCATCTGTAATTTTCCTAATACAAATCACACTGGAGTTTACTTACCGTATAAAATTTGGACTATATTATGTTAAATGTAAAAAGGTAGTACTAATTTTAAATATGAGCTTAAACTAAATCGTAATGCTATTCTCTTTCACATCTGTGAACATTTTAAAGGCTTTTAGTTATACTAATCTAAACAGAGCAGCTAAAACCTGGCTTGCCTCATAAAAGTCAAATATAGACTAAGCTAAGCATTTTGTTTTGCTGTTTAGAACAGTTTATAAGATCTCTCTTGGGACACTACACAAACTCTCCCAGATTTCATAAGAAGCAAGAGCCAACACAACATACCATGTTCCAGTAAAGAATATAGCTGTAATATTGCAGAGTTTGCCCAATGCTGGAACAAAGCAGGCTAAGGCTCGGAAACGGAGCAACTAAAAAGAAGTACAATAATGCACAGTCAAAGTGTCCTGGTGGAGAGCAATCACTGATTTACATCAAGGATCAACAAGCAAACAGATCACCAACATATATGCTTTTGTCAGTTTTATTGTAACATTTAATATCACACTTGAAAAAAGCAACAACTGGGATTGCAGGAAGTCTTCAACTCACAACCGCACGTGCATTTGGTGACTGTTGGAAGTTACAATGGTGCTTTAAAAAGTGACATGACTTTTTCACAACGGTTGCAGCATCCCCGTCGTCACATGATCAAAATTTGGACACTGCAACTAACATTTATGAAGGTAGCAGTATCCCTAGCATTTCTTTAAACAAAAAAAAATACATTCTATATGGTTAAAGTTCTTTTGCTAAATGTGTATTTTAAAAATAAAAGCTTTCTTTCAATAAAACTCTCTCCAAGATTTATGCATTAGTTTTGGAATCTTGCCACAAAAGTATACTGGGAAGGTTTTCTTAATAGTATATGTACAGTATTTGAGCATATGCACAATTTTTTTCACCACGGTATATAACTGATCTTAAATACATGATGCCTGCACCTGTTGGAATTTGACAAAATCGTTAAGAACAGAGTTAGAAATACTTGTGAACTAGATTGCAACTACCTGCTGACCAGCAATGGGCAATGGTCCTCCACCTTAACAGACATGTGGACTGGCCAGGGAATTCTGGGAGTTGAAGTCCGCATATCTTAGTTGCTAAGACTGAAGCATTGTTTCAACATCACTAGGTAGCATGTTGAAACAAGTAGCTCCTGATCCTTGGAAGCCTTTGCCTGGAACACGGGAAGAAGGGATTTCACCAAGTATTTACCCTCATGTGTGGAAGGTTTTCTCTCACGTGATTCAAGGCAGACGCTCAAACATTACACAATAATCAAAATATGCCTCGGGCAAAGCTGAGCCAAAAAAACAAGCTGCTGGAAGAAACGGATGCAAATGCAAGGCAACTATATTTGAGAAGGCAAGTTTTCCAGCCCCTTCATTTAAAGGAAGTGCTTTGTGGCAGTAACTCCCAACAAAAGTGGACAATAAGGTCCGGCTGAAGAACATCTGTTTAAGATTCAGCAGACTTCCGACTGGATGTCAGGCGCTGCTTGAAGAAAGTGGTGCTGGTAAGTAGTATTTTATTTTTAACTTCGTTTAAGCGTTTTTTTAAGTAGGGCTTTCAGCCAGAGGCTATGCAAGCTAAAAGCATGAGCAATTTACTACTAAAGTAAGCATGTCACCTTAACACGGTTGATTTCTTAGTGTACGGCACTGACGGGAGGTGGGGAGACAAAGTGCACTGCAAAAATGCTGGGTTTTACGGCTGCAGTTGCAGAGTACTGTCTCTTTGTGCACAAAAAAATATTGTGCCAAGGAATCGCTGGAATTGTGACTCTCCCACGAATAAGGTCACACACGATCAATGACAAAGGGTGAAATTCTGATGAGCTCTGAAATTGAAAAAAAAATAAAGAGTGAGGCGGCCAGGATTGTCCTTGATATGCACGTTTCTCGCATTGAACTCCACCGATGATTTGTCTTAGATTATGCCTCTTGTAAACAACCCATTTGATTTCAACCGATAAGCTGATTTTTAAAAAAATAAAAGGTACAACACCAAAAAAAGAAAGAAAAATATTTGCTGTTTTCTAGGGAAGGGATGAAAGTAATCCAGAACTAAAATAATTCATTTTAAGTAATTAAATAGTAAAACTAAGAGAACAATTGCCACCAAAAAAAATATATAGCCAGAGGGATAGTTTGAAGTGGCTTTTGTGATACAAATGAAGGAGAGCTTCCTTTCTATCTAATAAGATCCTTCTGTTCCTCTTTTAACTGCTAAAAGAAATTGTAAGAGGTTTAAAAATAGCAGATAGCCTTCCATAACTAATCAAACTACATACTCCATTTTAAAGCTATCTTTTCCCATGCCTTTGGCCAACAAATTTGACACGCTTTTCCTTCCATATACTCACCATTTAACAGTTCAATCTTTCAGACTTTCTAAGTGCTCTTGGGCATATCCTGTCTTTTTCTCCTCCCCCCACCCCCATCTCAAGAGGTTAAACTGGAAGCTAGTAAAATACAGTCCCATCCCACTTCCCCTGGGAAAAAAAAAAAGAATTAGTAGGGTTGAAGTTTGTCCCCCAAACTGGTGCCAATCCTATTAATAATTTCTAAGGTTTTTGTAGGAATATATGCCTACCTGTTCGAATATCCCTTGCATTTTTTTCCCCTACTGCTTTCCACGGTTGAATTTTAGAAACTAAAACAACATTGTGTCTGAGTGGGCGGTCTAACAATACTAGGGTGACCAACCGTCCTCTTTTGCACGGACATGTCCTCTTTTTACATCCTGTCCGGGGCGTCCGGCCGGGTTTTATAAATTTTATAAATTTACCCGGACGCCC
>JAEANM010008251.1:0-17137 GCA_017656035.1 Myanophis thanlyinensis | reverse complement strand
ATTCATTCATTCATTCATTCATTCCGTTTCTATAGCTATACCAAAATGGCATTGCTTAACATGTGTTCAGGTTGCAGTAACAACTTTCTCAAAGAGGTTTAATTTTTTAGTAGCATTTTAAGAGCTTACCAGGTTTTTTTAGGGGCAGCTGTTGCTGAGTAACAGAGAAGATCAGGTGTTGGTGAGTCATCATATTTGGAATGTGATTTAGTCAGAAAAGAAAATTGTTTCTATGGCAAAACATTAAAGTGAACAGGAGACCCTGGGACCAAAGTAAATCAACAGTTGACCTTTCACCTTTGAGGTCAAAAGATTGAATTAAAATTATGGCTGATGTGAGTTCAGAAGATTCCAATGACACCACTATATGCTCATAGGGATGTATTTTCTTTACCCTTGTGTGGAAAGTCCATGTGCATGTAATTCAGTCCTCTAAGAAAAGTTGCTATTTGCATATTGATCAAACCATCTGCAAGACTGCTACCAATATTATATTCTTAAATACTCATTACTATTGTCCTAAAATGCTTTTTAGAGAATCCTTATGCTGGTCAATAGATCTGGATTACAAGAACACATTAGCAACCGATAATAAGACATTGCTTGCTGCCATCTAGTAGTTATTCTAGTACTCTATATAGGGCTGCCCTTGCTGATTCAGAATGTGACATATGCAATGATGAGTGCTGTTAGGTTTACATATGCAACAATGCTGTTGAGCAAACTGCACTTGCTCCCACTTTCCTTCCAGTGCAATTCAAAATGCTGGTTATTGCCAGTAACATGGCCAGATTATGTGTAGGACCCTTTCCTAAGAATATCTTCCTATTTTACCAGATCAGATAAGACGGGCATGCTCCTAGTCTCCTCCATTAAACATTGCCACCTTAAAGGAGCAAGAAATGTGTCTTTTCTGTGGCAGTCCCTGCCCTGAGGATTTGGTTTTTCTTCCTAGTGCTGGGATGGGATGAGAGGTAGGTGAGATTTTATGAGAGGGTATATGCCAAAAGTTTAATTTTGGTGCCAGGTTTTTAATGTGTATGGTTTAATATATTTGTAATTGTTTTATTATTGATCTTGTTTAATTGCTGATTGGGAGCCACAGAAAGCTTGATTTAAAATAGGCGGCTAAATAAATGGTTTAAATAAATAGAGTTTTGCCACCCTGATCTGGTAGCATTACATTTATAGATCATTTATAGATCTTTCTTGCCAGATCTGCCCTGCCAAGTATAAACTTCCTATTCATTCTCATAAGCATTAATTCTCGATCAACACAGAAATCATGCCCACGAACTCACTGAATATTCTACAGTAATCAAAAGACAGAAATAGAAATTGTGAGTAACTTTCAGTTCTGGTTGAGTTCAAAAACAGTGTCTGGTCCAAAGTGACCCAGCAAGATCCCATAGATGACAGTGGATTTGAGTACAAGTATTCCAAACCTAGGCCAGTATGTTAACTGCTATATCACATTTTCTCTCACATGCATGGATAATGTGACAGCCAGTTCCCCAAATACTAGATCATTCTAAACAGTGTAAATGTAACTTCTCATTAGGGGAATATCAACAGTGCATTTAACAGTGATTAATCATAAACATAAAAGCCTATTCTTCTTTAATGTCCAGCTTTGTGCCTAAGTGTTTCTAGTCCTCCACCTTCCCAATTTAAAATGATTACAACCTTCATAAGAGTTATTGGCAATGGCTATTTTCTGTAATGCAAGGATGAAAGATTTAGGTTGTTGCTTGTCACTTTCCATCACACCTAACAACTTGGTGATCTCTAGATGTGTGAATTACCACTCCTAAAATTTAAAGTGGCTGTTACTCTTTGAATTCCAGGAATTCAAAGTCAACATATCTAGAGCTGGAGAAATTTGTAGATCATCAAAAGAAAACCAAACCACCATAATCCCTTATGAGCGATATTCATGAAATGTGCATGTTTTTTTCCTATTTAATCTATTGTATTCCCAGATCGAACTAATCATGTATATTTCAGCTCAGAATATTTGAAGTTGTAGGACTTAAATGGGCAGGTTCTGTTTTTTTTCTGGGTATTTAACAGCCAGCATGTAATCTTCAGCCTCCTATTGCATTCTGCAAAACCTCAGCATCTCATTGAGCTGTTATTAATAGGGAGTTGGTCTAGTGTCAGAACGCAGAGACGTAGAACACATTAACATTATCACATAATTATATTTAGTAAACACTTGGTGCTGCTTTGCCTTTGGTAATTGCATTTGGTAGATGCAATATTTATGAAAGGGGAAACAGAAATGTCACAGCTCATCTCTATGGAACAGTAAAGGTCCTAGGATAAAATTGCATTAGATCCAATTTTATGCAAGCCTGCTACATAAAGGTGCAGCACTGTAGTAAATTCTACCTGAACAAAGTGACTTCCTGGCTTTAATTTCCTCAGGTTGGAAAAACCCACACCATAGAATTTATTTATTTATTTAGCATATGGCATAACATACATGGACTAGTAATATATATTAACATTTCACATAGATTAATAAAACACAATAAAACATACTATAGAACGTGTGTGTATACACACACACACATACACATTATAGAATATCTTGGTTTAAAAAAAGATTATCCATTGTATTCTAATATGTATCTTTGCTGAATTTATTTTTCCTTGCATTTACCCTGTCCCTGAGATCAGAAAAATATATACACAAGAGGAGAATCTGGAAATTTAATGTGTTTATACCAAATTTTAAAGAACTCCACTAAAAATTATTTAATCAAAATGAATTGTAAAGGTGTTTAGAAAAAGGACAGTTATTGTGACTTATTAAATGGTTGGAATGATTAGCATGCCATCAGATGTCACAAAATCTCATGTAACTCACTTTTTTATCTATTGATCTATATGCTACTTATTTACTAATAGTTATCATTATCTTGTCAAAAGGGTTTGAGATATATTGGTGCATCCTGTACTTAGTTGATCTTCCATTTGCTTTCCTTTTGAAAAAGATAATCTTGAGTTTCAGTTCACCCTTCTAGGGTTTCTGTTGTTTCGTAAGTAATTAACCTTGATTAAATTTAAAATATTAACTGGAGAGAATTTATAACCCATCTGTACACTTGCAATAATTGAAATAAAAGTGTTTGATTATTTGGTAATTAAAAAAACACTACCTTGACAGTACAGCACTAGAAGTATTAGACAGTACTAAAAGACAATACTGAAATATAAAGTTTCTTCTATACTAGTTTCTCTTTCCTCACACAAATACATAGATCAGTTTCCTTTGATCTTCTTGATTGCTGTTTGGGAGCAAAGTTCTATTGCCAAAACAAGGATTTGCCTGGTCTGAGAAACAAACAAAGGCAGTCATCTAACTCTTCTGTGATCCCCCTCTGTGAAGGGGTTTTACAAAGACAAACAAAAACAAACAAGCCAACTACTATTAGGACAAGAGAATGAAAGGCTAGGGCTACCTTCTCCTGAAGTCCAAAGTCCCAAAAGGTATTCAGTTTCAATTTCTCCACAGACCTGTACAGAAAGCTTTAAAAAAAAAAAGATGAGGATGCCTTTGGAGGCCAGTTATAAATAAAACTGTCAATAGCTCAGTGTTTGATTTTAGGGAAGAATTAATGTAATGCTTTTCATGAAGTGGTGTTGCACAATTATTTACAGAGTTCTATTCCACAGAAATCAACAGAGAATTACAAAAACCTATCAAAATACCGTAATTTTTTGTTAAAATTCCACCCTATTGGGTTTTCCATTTTGAGTTAAGGGATGGCCATCCTGCTAACAAGAGTTTGTGCTAGAGTGATTATTCATTATTTAGTAGCTGACTGGACTGACTCTTTAGCACCATGCTTACAAAGTGGTTTCAAATGTCCACTATGTAATAATTAATATAAAACATATATCAAGGCAAAAAAAAACCCCACCTTAGATCAGTATCTAAAACATTAGCTTAATACATTTTAAAATATTTAATGTAAAAATCAATTCACAATAACAGAAACTCATGCAGCAAATTGAAGCATTACTCAACATTTTACAGCAGGTCAGTAGGTCAGGCAATTCCAGTTTATGAGGTTACCTTAATCATAACTTAAGCATAAATCCAGTGTGTTCAATTAAACCAGAGTTTTCTAGGTTTTAGGAATGCAAGAGTACTGGCTTTTGTGGGAAATGTGGTAGAGAAATAAAAATGTATGGATAAAAATACAAGAAAAGCCTTCTCTGTTGTTGCAGTGCCCGCACACTAAAACGGCCTTAACAATATTATACACGAACCTCAGTTATTAAGATTCACACAACCTATTACCGGTAGATAAAACGTCACTCAGCGTGTCACATGCAGGCTTTGGGGGAGGAGGGGGGGGCAGGGCGGACTTCTGGGCTCGCCTACGGCGGTGTGCGTGTTTTATTTACTGACTCCGCACCTGCCCCGTTGGAAGGTCTTAAGGTATAACCACGTGCCAAAAAAAAACACTGGGGTCCCCTCCCTTCTTCCCCCACCCTAAAGGATTTGGCTTTGCTATCCCTTCTTCTTTACTCCCATCCCACCTTTCCGCAAAAGCTTGTTTTCCATAATAGCGCCGGTCCGTACTGGGAGGCAAATGCGGGAAAACAGGCAACCCGTTTTGCTTCTATTTCGACTTTCCATGCCGCTGGGATTCTGCACAGTTCCGCGTCTTCCTCTGCGCCTTCACTCACAATAGAAGGATTTTCCTCTGGAAAAGGTCTACTGACCTCGCCAGTTCCGAGCGCAGGAGCGACTACGCCCTGCAGCCTCTCCTGTCCTTTAGTAAGGTGGGGGGGGGGGGGGGGTTTGTTGTCAATTTCCTCGACAACTCCAAGATGAAGACTTCAACTCCCAGAACTCCCTAGCTTTCACTTCTAGGCTCCAAAAGCTGTTTGCAATGATCTCTTGACCCGAGCCGTGTTTATTTACCCGGAATGAAACAGCTGGATATATATGCATAACAGCCAAAATGTAAACAACTTGCGGGAATTACATGCAGCTTTTTACAACCCAAGGCTTGTGTTTTATTCGATGTGAAAGTGCAGCTAATATTTTGCTTTTGATGTTTTTCAACCAATGGTGGTGGTTAGTTGTAAATCAATCTGAGCTTTGAGAGGAAGTGTGGTAGAGAAATTACTATGTTTCCTCTCAAAATTATGCCCAGAGGTCACTTTTGTCAGCTTTGCAACTTCTCCAGACAACAAGCACGCCCAGATGAACTAATCCTACTTTATCATATGGTTACATTAACAGAATCTTGCAAGACTGAATTATTTCTCCCATCCTCTCTTTTTGTTCCCAAGAAACTTGGGAGGGTCCCTTCTGAAATGCTTCCTTTGCTTTTCTTCCACTTGTGGGCTGAACTGTCTTTTGATCCTACCACTGCCTCTAGGATGCTGATCTTCCTCCTGTCTCTTCTAAGTCGTCATCATCACACACTACATCTTTACAGTATGGTTACTAATAAATTTTATATATACCTAACACAATAGCCAAGCAACCTTAAAAAACAAGACATCGTGAACATTAAGGCAAATTCAGTTGAAAAAGCAAAATAACAAGCAACTTTAGAAAGAGTCTCTCTGGAGATTGTGGGGAAAGTAGGAGGAAAGATAAGAAGAGGGTGGCCAGCAGCAAGGTGGATGGACTCAGTTATAGTGGCCATGAGTGCACCATTGGAAAGCATGAAAGGTTAGATTAAAGACAGATTGTCATAGAGAAAATCTGAGTGGTCTCTACAAATCCAAAACGACTTCCTGGAACATAGAAATCAATCAGTTAGAGACAATCTAGTAATGGAATTAACCTCTCTTCAAAATCTCAAGGAATAGGCAGGTTATGAAAGGAGTGAATCCAATTTGCCTGTATAAGAGAGATAATTTCCATGAGTAAGTGGAAGTCTGAGGCAAGTCCCTTCTGAACATATGGAGAATTCATTTCTATATTAGTCACTTATCCTGCTCCAATACTTTCAGGATTTTATCTCATATATTATTTATCCTATCACACAAGGAAAAGTAAACTTCTGGCATTTCTGGACCTTTGCTTAGTTAGATATATATTTTGTTCTTCCAGCCCAAAGAAATATCATGCAAGATTGTTAACATTACTAAAATAAATTTTAATTGAATCTTAAACTTTTCTATTGCAATATTTTGAACGTATCTATTGCAAGAAGGTAAATAACATTAAGAAATAAGAGGTTGTCCTAAGCTACAGGAGCCCATGCAAACAAAATTTGGATGTACTATATTAAAGGACTGTAAACTGAGTATCTTCTGAAAAAAAGCTAGAAAGAAAAGTTTAAAGGTGCTGGAGGACTAGGAGTAGAGAAACCTGTGAATTCTGGTCCTGTCTTGGACACAGAGCTCCCTGCCTCTCAGCCTTAGGAAGGAGGCAACAGCAAACCGCTTCTGAAAATGCTGCCTGGAAAACTACATGGATTTGATCCAATGCTACTATAATAGCCAAAATCACTACCAGAGGCCCTAGGGTGATATTTGCATCAAGAATTCCAGTGTATTATATGTGTATGAAAAATATAAAGGCATCTATTTGTATTCACATTTCCAGCCAATGCTGATAAAATGGGGAAAACGTTTGGAGAACTCAAGAAAATACCCTTTTTTGCTGCCTCCTTCAATTCACCTATAGATGCCATTGTCAGACTTCCTTGCTGGGCAGCAAACCTAAATTTGAACTGGACTTGTGCAGAAACTCGTAAGGACTGAAGATCTTGTTTGGGATCCAGCAGGGTTGGGACTGAAGAAGAAAGGAAGGCAGGATGTTTATGTGGGGGGGGGGGGCAGGAGGAAGGGGGGACCAGTTGCAGCAGCATTTGATTTGAAATGTTTTGGCTGCTCATCGACTTTTACTTGAAGTGCCAACCTGGAAGCCCTTTTGCATCTAAAAAAGTACTTCTCAGGCTCTTGACATCTCACATCTCCTATTCATTTTAGCAGCAAATCCCAGGGGAGGATGATAATCCAGGAAAGCAGACACTCTGGCCTTTCTTTTCAAATTTAGTCTAAACATGCATTGTTGGTGGATGACATGCCAAAGGACAAGTATATCTCAAATCTTTCATCTTGCCACTTCTGGAATTAGGTGAATGAGAAATTCATACAGAGTACTCCAGATGTTCCATAGGAAAAAAAAAAACATCTCAGCTTCTAACGCAGCCATCTTACATGTTCCAGTTCAGGACCAATGCTATTGTGCAGGATCGAGACTCATATTTAACTATAGATGAGATTTATTTTCAGTATTATTAACTTAGGTCCCATTCATTTCAGTAGGACTAACCTGGTTTAGTTAAGCTCACTCCAGGAAAGATTGCATAGTATAGCCTCAGATAAGGGGGAGGGAGGGAGAGAGGGAGGGGGAGAGATGCTTTCTTTTATTAACATGATGGTGGGAAATGAGTTTCACTTAATAAAGTGTTTGGGCAATTTATATTCTGCCAAAAATGGATGATTTAGCAGAGGTTTCCTCATTTTTACCATGCCTTAATTTATAAGTTTCCTTGAGGGTCTTCCAGGTAGAAAGACAGGATATCAGTTGAATAACTAATAATACTGTACTTCATTAGTAAAAGATAAGGAATGGGTTGAAGAGAGATTTGAATTTGCTAGATTTACTAGATCTCACAGGTCCTGGAGAACAGCCAAAGTTTCCATTTAATGCTAGTAATCAGCTAACATTGGTTGAAGAAAAGGAGACGATTTTCCAGGAGACGATTCCTGGAAAAATTATGAGCACCATTCAATTCCAAGGGGAAAGTCTGGGATCAAAATATTCCAATGGTCTGTTTTTTTCTGGGCCAATCTTTGAACTTCCTGCCTCTGGCTTCTCTCCATGCAGTTCAGATGACATCTCCTCTGCTGCAGAACATTGCTTGTGGAAACTCTTGTCACTTAGCTAAAACAGAAAGAGAGTGGCTTTCTCTGTAGCCCAATTGTTGGTTTGCAAAAATACACTTACTCTAAAGTAAGTTTATTTAATTCAAGCAAGACGGAGCTTCTTTCCATCTCCTGCCTGGCCTGATTTTGAGTAAAAATGCTACCTTAAGCCTCATCACCTGAATCTGAACTATTAATTTTCTGGCTAAAATGAGGGCAGGTGCTTTTTGTATATGTACTAATGTCATATCTAGAAAGAATTAATCATTTTCAAACAACAAAAAACGCTGATTAAATTTTCTTTTCAAGATATCCACACAGAAAAATACCACTGCTTGAAGCCATAGGCTGTTGCTTGAGATCATTTGCAGCTAAAACTCAATTAATACATTGTTTGATTTCCAAATGTGAATGGAGGCAGTTGAGAAGTACATCTAATAATATTAAAACTACAACGGTTAGAAACTGTGCAAGAGAGCAAAGAGATCCAGAGTTGCTTTAAGTCATTGTGCTGTGAGCTTTCATGAGTTAGAAACGTGCCCATTACAAGTTGCAGATCTGGCAACGAATCTCCAGGGAAAGATTTCCAGAACTCTCCCATATCCAGGACTTTGTGGATCTTTTTCATGAGTTCAACAACTGTCACCTCCAGCTAAGTTATTATGAGGCCCAAGGGATTCTTGTTTAAACATTATTGCGGCTACATGATGGATTGAAAAAAAAAAGCACCACAACTTGTTGTATGTCTCTTCATCATGGTTTGCCAAACCATGTTTCAAAAATCATAACCCTCAGGATAAAATTCTATATCACCTGATTTGCAAATCCCTATGAACATGTTCTGAATAAACATACCTAAGATTTCAGTTTCACAAAAATTGGAATCTCTTTATCCATTAAAGTTGGTCTCCTTTGAGTGGAGACCTTAACTCAGGACTGCTGAAGAAGCTGTAGGAGGGCATCAGTCTCCTTCCTGGTTGCTTATTTGTTTATTTGACTTCCCGCTCTAGTCCGCAGACCTGAGTTATCTGGAGGTCTCCCATCCATCTTAGTTGTGGGGGTTTTGTTTTTGCTTTTTGAGATCAGCAATTAATTAACAGGTTCCAAGATAATAGGAACTCAGCAAGATTTCCTCTGCACTTGCTGCTCTGCTATCCCTGCCGCTACTGACTTTACCGAAGAAACGTTCCTCCAAGGTAATGTCACACACACACACACACACGCACACACGCACGCACACACCACGCACACACCTTGCTGGGTCGGAATTCCAGTTTCCACAATGCCCAACCGTTGGCTACGTTTGTTGAGGGCCCAACATAACTGGAGGGTGTCATGGTGGAAAGGAGGCTGCCTCAATCAATGAAAGATTTGTACGTAGAGCAACTGCAACCCGGGATCGGAAACATGAAAACTTGCCTCCGGGGAATGGAGCCTTGGGCTGAGCAATAAACTACCTTCCTAAAAGAGACCTCGGCCATCCATTAAACATGCGGCTCTCCTGGCAGGAAAGACAGATTTCGAGCGGGGCTGCGTCTTATCTATCTCTCTTACTCTTTCATCATCATCATCATCATCATCATCCCGCACCTTGCAATGTTACAAAGAAGCGAGTGCCAGAGGAATATAAAGGTTTGCAGCGGCATTTAAATTGTTGGGGGCCGCCGGCAGTCAGCGCAACTCAGTCATGAACAAGGAAGGAGGGGAGAGGCTGAACTTCCTTGCGCGTTTCGCTAAACCTCGCGGCGGTGACGGGCGGCGGGCAGAGAAGCCAGTTTTCTATCAGGCATTCGTCCGCCTTTACATCGAAAAGGACCGGCGACCTACCTGCCTGCCTGAAGGCTGGACATCAACCGACGTTCACTGACTTCCCAGCTCCTTCGGGACAGTCCGGGACGCGGCACTTTTAAGCGACCTCCCCCCTCTCCCGGTCGGAACAAACACCGCCCGGTATCCCGGGGCGAGAGAAACGTTGGTCCCGGGAAAAGAGGAGGCGCGCCCGACTCGCCCTTGTTCGCGGCGGCCCGCCGTTTTCCGCGAAATGGGCTTCCAAAGACAGTCATTGCAAAGCAAAGCAAAGCAAAGCAAAGCAAAGACAGCAGCTTCTGGGTGTTTTGGACTGGAGCTTCCATGTTATTGGCCGTGCTGGCAGTGGTTAATAGGAATTAAAAGGCCAAAGGGCACCAGGTTTCTTTTAACAAAGTAATGCTTATAATTCCAGGAGCGTGAGCCATGCTGGTTGGCCATTCTGGTACATGCAGTCCCAGCAAGTGGAGGGGGTGGTGGAATTTCATCTGGTGGAGCCAAATTAAAGCATAGCAAATCAATATGAAATAATATTGGATGTAAGCAATTAAGCAATTTATTTATATTTCATCTTTATGAAGTTTACAAATAACTCACAGTAGCGGACATATCCAACACTTCCCTCCTCCTATTTTCCTCACAACAACAACAACCCTGTGATTGATTGGGCTGTGAGAGTGACTGCCCCAAAGTCACCAGCTGGCTTTCATGGTTAAGACAGGACTTCAACTCAAGAGCTCTCACTTTTTAAGTTGGTGCCTTAACCACTAGACCAAACTGGATCTCTTGATTAAGTGATGCAAAGAAAGTGGTTCAGCCTCAATTTATACTCAACTCTTGCTGGACCAGCCTAGGGAAACCCTACAGCAATGCAGTCTATAGGGGTCCTTTGCTGTGATTGTAGGAATCTAGAACAACTATCAGCAAAGAGGTTGAGTCTGCAGAAAATGAGGCATATCATGGTTCTATTTTACATCTGAGTAGAAATCTACACATTTGATGCAGAATTGGGATTTTAGTGTAATTTCCCTGGCATTAGGGTTGCAGTGCAAATGTAAAAAATGATGAGTAACAAGATTTGGTTAAAGCAAATAGTTCAGAAATAGAAGCAGAGCTGGGAACAAATAGAATAGGATGAGATAATGGTGGTGGGGGAATATTTAGATTCTTGTTTGTTGAGGTGCTATTGAACTACATAGACTGGAAACCATTTCTGATCTAAAGATCTGCAGTGTATCACCATTTATCTTCATTCATCTATTATTAGTTACAGTGACATTTCTGATTAAAAATAAAACTAGAATTAGATAAAGATGTTGACAAAAGATGTCTGAGAGAAATACAAAACAATCAAATCAATACCTATCATGGGAGGAATTTTGCTTGATGCGTGATGGAGGCTTTTTTGTTTATATAGAATTCAATGGTTTTCTTGTTATTGAACTAATCCTGTAACTTTATTTTATTGTATTCTTTTAGGTCAATGCACAGAAGAAAAAAAAGTGACCAAGAAAATTTCATACCAGCCATTTACTAGGGGAACACATTATTTTGTTCCTTGTTAAAAATTAGAAGGGGAATATGTGGTCTGATAAAAATTTTCTGTGTAATTTGAAAGCTGTGAATGTGAAAATAAATAAAAATACATTTGAATATGAAGGATTCAACTGGCTTTTCAGCATTTTACCTGTAATGTGTGGAAATAGAAAGCTAGTGCGCCTCTACACATCCCTGTGATGCAGCTATCCTCAACTAATGGTCAAGGATAATGACATCTCTAAAAAGATGTTGGCATCCCATCAATATTCATATCCATTAAAATGACTTGTTAAATGAAAATACCTATTGAGAAACATAATCCTGGAAGTCCAATATATCACTATTTATTTTCCTCATCACTGCAAACATGCAAAAGAAAAATCAATTCCATTTCTTCATAACTTTGCATCCTTCTGGAAGGTTTAACTACATTTCCTTTCAGAGTTGCTGGTTAAATTAAGCAGGAATAACAATTACAAGCTGGCTCATGAGGAGATCATTTAGTTGGGGAAAGCTGCTTTCTTTCCATTCCTCAGTAAAGAAATTGTATCAACCTGTATCTGAAAATTCTACCTGGAAAGTTTTCTTGGTCATTTTACAGTTTAATAAATCCAGGCTTATTATTTGTTCATCAGGACACCCCATTCAATCTCAGCTCTGTTACAAAAGTATAGCTATGCTCTGCATATGTTCATACAATAAAAAAAAACTGTGGTCGTGAATGGTTGCGTAAGCATTTCACTGCATATTGTACCATGTATGACTGCGCATGTGACCAATAAAATTTGAACTTGAATTTACAGTACTAGGCTGTACTTCCCCTTCATCCCAACTTGTAAATAGATATCTGGAAGAGCTTTGCAAATCGGTCCAAACGTAATGGTTGAGTCCAAACATTATGCAGAAAGCTGTAAATATAGTTCAGCTACTATGGTTTATGCCTCTGTAAATTAGTTGTAGTTTTGTAGCATAGACATGGCAATAAAACCAACCAGGCAGGTTTAAGCCTGAACTGTTTCTGCCATCTCTTTAGAAGAGGAGAAAAAGGAGAAATGTGGAACACTTTCACCCTGGCTATGGGAAAACAAACTGCTAAGAACTCCGAGGCACAAGACTGAGGAGAAGACGTGGAGCAATTTAAGCAGGAAGTTAATATCAGGAGTCAAGAGTAATCAATCTCTGTTTCTCTGAAACAGCGTGAAGAGGCAAATAAAAGTTCGGCACCTGATGTAGGGCAGCAGCTGAAAGCTGGTTGATTCTCCCTCCCCTTTCTTCTCTTTCTATGTCATTCTCCTCGGTGCCTCCATTCATCACACTGTCACTGTCCGTTCTGGCTTCCCCTGGTGTTTAACTTGCCTCAGAGTTGATGGCACAAATTTAATTTGTTACAGGCAAAGGAGGGGTGAGCTGAGCCTTGCCTGGGGCCACCATTGCTATAAATGGTGTCAGGTGGATGTATTGTTCCTTAATGGTGGCTGGCTGGTGCAGATAGAGGTGGCACAAGAACCAAACTGATTAAATTAAACCAAATTGCTTCTTTTTTCATCCTGCAAGTAGGCAGCTTTTGCCAAAAGACAATAACTTTGGAGGCAGGTGCTCTTCGGAAGCAGAGGACGATTAATATTTATTAAAAAGCTCAACAGCTACAATGGCCTTCCTGCCCCAGTCTGGTGCCCTCCAGATGTGTGGGCTACAACTCTCACCATCCCATCATCAGCATGCAGGTGGGGAAGGCTGAATGGACACAGCCATATTTTGGGAATAGGTGGAGCTCTTCAATTATCATTAGCAATGCAATTCTGTGCAATTCTCAGAAGTGAGTTCCACAGGATTTCCTTAGTAAAAGTCCACAGAACAGCACCATAATGGTTTCCCTTTAATATTTAACTCTTGCCTATGTGTCAGTGCTGGTTTTGAAATCATCACCAGTTCTCAAAAGTAACTTTTATTATATTTTATATTGTATTATTTATACAGTATTTTATTATAGAAAACCTCACCTCCATCCGGTTTACACATTGGTATTTTTATCCATTTTTTGAGGTTAGATTTAATGTTTTATCTTTTAATACCCAATATTTTAATGTAATTAACCTCTTAATTTTTATATGGTTATTTTTGACATTATAAGCTGCTGAGAATCACTTGATGCAGAGATGAATGGCATATAAATTTCGTAAATAATTTTTAAAATGCTGTTTGGAATAAAGGTTTTTTTTTTAAAAAAAGGTGCTTGAATCTGTAGGAGTAAAACTATTAGTTTTAAAAATTACATTGACTTTAAAATATACTCACCTTAGGCATATAGAGAGAAATTTCCTGTTTTCCATCACAGAAAATTTGTGAGAGGTTATTGATAATAGTGAGCTTTATTCTATGCTGGCAATATCCTAATAAATGACACTAATAAAGTTTCTGACGTTATTACTAATTTCTTATATTCCAAACCACATAGATCTGGTCCAGAATAATATAAAAATGACAACCCCACAATCCTCCCTTATTAGGGAATAGCTATATTAATTGCAACAAATATATATATAGCAATAGCAATAGCACTTAGACTTACCAGTATATACCACTTCACAGTGCTTTACAGCCCTCTCTAAGCGGTTTACAGAGTCAGCATCTTAACAATCTGGTTCCTCATTTTACTGACATCAGAAGAATGGAAGGCTGAATCAACCTTGAGCTGGTGAGCTTCAAATTACCAAACTGCTGGTAACTGGCAATCAGCAGAAGTCACCTGCAGTACTGCATTCTAACCACTGCGCCACCATGGCTCTTGATAAGGTCCGGGGGTGGTGGGGGGAAATGAACATATTCATTATAGCATTTGTGTTCTTGGACTCTGCCATAATAAACAGATTAGAGTTTAAGATGATAGACGGTTTGTGCTTTTAACTTGGATGTTTTACCTTCACATCTGTTGCTCAGAAGACACAGTTGCAAGATTAGGGATGGCTAGATCATCTCCTTAAAAACAAGCCAAAAGCAAACCTCCAATTCTCAGACATTGTTTTTAAATTAACTGGCCACCTGGTGATTAGAAGTATTGAAAACAAACTTCTTTGTCAGTTGACAGGTATGTAGTAAACCTTGTAAAAACAGCAGCGTTTGTTTTTTTGTAAGATCTATCCAAGTGAAAATTTATACTAATTTGACTACCATAATGAAATGAATTCTTACATCACATTTACTGTTAGGAAAAGTACAATGGCCAGTAAAAGTGGGGTTGCTATCAAAAAGCAAGTTATTTGTTAATTTTCTAATTTGGAAGCTGTAGTTATGCTACAGTGCATCCTGAATCCCTTTAAAATCCTGTTTTAGTCAATTACTCTGTTGTTGTTGTTTTATCACAGACAGTTGGAGATGATTGACCATTATGTTTTTAAGTAGAGCAAATTTTAAAAACCGAATTAGCCCAAAATAGTTCTTTTAACATTCTGTAGTGGAGATTAGGCTGTCTGGCATGGGTTATTTAGTGAGTTATGTAATGGGGCATAGATTTAAAACCAGTACTTTTTCACTTACCCAACATTGTCTATTTTTTGTTCTGCCATCTTGCATTGGATTTCATATGCCATCATTTCCCATTAGCACAATTGTAGGGATCATGCAAAGTTACAACCTAACAAATCTTGAAGGACATTCCCCAGCTTGGGAAACTTACTCTATATGCCAGAGCTGGGCATTTTACAGCTTTTCAGCTACATCCAGCCCATAGGCTGTCTCTGGCATTGGCAGAATTGATGGTAGCAGCCGTGGTGGGGCAGAAGCATTGTGGGTCTGCAGGGGGGGCAGGACAGGGGTAGCAGTGGTCCCAGTTTCTGTTTCCCATGTGACCCCTTGGGAAAATTAATTGTCCCCCCGTCATATGTTTTGTTTATAGACTATTAACTATCTTGAGCCATGAATGTTGGTGTGTGGTTTTGCTTTAAGACTCCACAATAGTATATAGTATCTGTGTTCTTTTATATAAATAGCTGAAATTTTGATTAGACCATATCAAGATGACTTGCTTAAGTTTGTAGACTCAGTTTGTAGATTAAAATCTATCAATCAGGTTTTTAGTTTGTTGACACTTTATCAAGTTGTATTTCAAATCTCTCCAAAGAAGGAGGGCAAAAGAAGCCAAAGACCAGTCATTTTGTGCTATTGGTTTCAGCTCAGGGTGGCTTGCTTTCTTAATCTTTAAGCATCAGTCTATGCATATAGAGTCAAAGTACATGAACATTGAATACATGATCTTCATTCTATTGACGAGGCAAAGAGACACTGCAGTCTATCCTTTAGATACATGTCCACAATATATAGATCAACAATAATGTACAGTAGTATTTTATTTTGCTTATTTTACTCTTGGTTTGGTCATTATATACTATATAGAAGAAGATTCAGCCCTCTACTTGCTTTCCCATCCAGGCATTTGGCCACAGAGAAATAGCAGCCAAAGTCACCTCTATTCTTACTTATCTAACACGTATTTGTAATGACTTATCATTTTCTGTGTGGATTGCACCAAACCATACTTGCAAGATAATGTTTTCGTAGATTCCATCCCTATAAAGTTTTGGTCATTTAGTATTGCAGAGAACCAATTAACAATTTGTAAGTATAACTAGGGAGAAATGGTGTTTGGTCAGGTTCTTAAAATCGTGCATTTATTCCCATCCCTTGAGCACAAGGCTCTTTATACTCATTAAGAGCTCCAGAGTGCTAAGTCATTATTATAATAAGGATATATGCTGAATAAAAGGAGCCATGCTTCAGGCTCCATAAATTACAACTGTCAAGAACAGTATTCAAGGGATCCACAGAGCTGGGAATAATTATTTACAGCATGCTTTATAGAGCAATTAAAAATTCCCCAAATAGTGTTAATTGCTTTTAATGTGCAGAAAGCTCTGTCTAGGCTCCAAGAGGATATACAGAAAAAATGTTTCTCTTTTACACTGTTTATTTTTGAAAAGAAAATATTATTTTCTAAACTACTAGCTCTTATAATTTCTGTCATTTTGACCAACTGTGTCATTGGTGCTTGTTAAAACAATAATACTATTCTGAATCCACCTTTATCTGGATTTTCTCATTCAAGCAGATTCATCAAAGTAATTAACATATCAAATTGAAATTACAATTTATAGAAATATGGAGCTATAGAATTGGAAGGAAACTCCAGGCAATAAAGTTCAAAATTTATATTTAACACCTGTGGAAAACAGCTATTAATTGACACATCCTCCTCAATTCATTTAAGACAACTTTGAAGCTTGACAGTATATTGTTAAAATTCAACATCAGAAACAATTTAGATTTCTAAAAAGAAAAAAAAGGCTTCTCCAGCAGTACAAGTTATTCTAGTTTGTCTTTCCTTGCAGTAAGGAAAAAGGATAAAAAAATAATTGGAAAATATGAGAGGACTATATGGAGTAAACAATGTCACCAATGTCATTTCTATTGTCAAATAGAAATGGAAATGTCCATTGTCAAATTCTATGGATTTTATGTACTGATAAAAAAAATTGAAATCACCAAATCTTTGTTTTCTTTTCTGAATGAAAATTAACCAATAAACCAAAGCAAAATTGGCAGCAGTTATGAATATCTCAGCAAGTGTGAATATTTCAGCATAATTTCTCCTTGACTAGATTAATTGATGGGCAAGCTATCTTTGATTCAGAATTGTCTTAGTTCTCCTGCTTGCTCACAAAATTCTCAAAACCATGATTTTCAAGTTGCATTCCAGTTCACAATTTGGAATAAGCTTGGCTAGTGTCCCCCAGTGGAACTGTGCGGACTAACCAGTGGTCTCTCATGGGGTAGGTGGGGAACAAAGACACTTAGTCAGAATTCCTTGGAAATGAGAGCCTCG
>JAEANM010008250.1:0-17137 GCA_017656035.1 Myanophis thanlyinensis | reverse complement strand
CTCCCAGGTTTTTTTTTTCCTTCGGAAACAGGTCCAAGTGGCTCTTTATGTCTTAAAGGTTGCAGACCCCTGGTATAGGTGGCACCTCACTCAATAGTAGTTATTGTGAGAGGGATCTTGGAGTCGTAGTGGACAATCAAATATGAGCCAACAGTTGCCAAAAAAGCCAATGTGGGCCCAGGTTGCATTAACAGAGGGATAGAGTGAAGATCATGTGAAGTATTAGTACCACTTTATAATGCCTTGGTAAGATCACTCTTGCAATATTGCATCTAGTTTTGGTTGCCACAATATAAAAAAGATGTTGAGACTCTACAAAGCCTGCAGAGAAGAGCATCAGAGATATTTAAGGAACTAGAGGCTAAAACATATGAAGATCTATCTAAGAGACTGCCACAAAGAAGAGAAGGTCACCTATTTTCCAAAACATCTGAAGACAGGACAAGAAGCAATGGATGGAGACTAATCCAGGAGAGAACCAACCTAGGAGAAATTTCCTGACAAAACAATCAGTGGAATGACTTGCCTCCAGAAGTTGTAGGTGCTCCGATATTTGAGGTTTTTAAAAAGAGATTGGCAGTCCTTTGTCTGAAATGGTAATTAATTAATTTTATTAAATTTCTATACATATACGTATAGTGTTTCCTGCTTGAGTACGGGCCCCAGTATAATATTTCAAGTATCTGATAAAATAGTTACTGGTCTATTAAAAGTATTATTATTACCCCATCTTTTTTTTCCTTTGCAACTAGGCAAATAAGAGGTTCTGTATATTGTTCCAGTTTATGTATGTATGTAGTTATCCTACAAATCAGAAGTAAAAGTGAAGTGATTCAATGTTCACCTTTCTTATTTTAAAAAGTATTTCTTTCACACCTTATAATTCTTATCTCTTATGTCTATTTGATTTAGAATTTTCACACTTGATCTTCTAGATTGGCAAGAACCTGATGAAAAAAAAGTATTATTTTCATGAAGCCCATACATTATTCAAAATAATGGAACATGTAGGCCAGCCATCTTTCAGAAAAATCTATAGCTTGCATACATCTATTTCCTTGTTTTCATTCAGCACCTTCAATCCCACACTGAATCACTGATTAAGAACTTTATTGTCCAGCAGCAAAATAGGAGATATGCTAATGGGCCAGTGGTGAAATTCCATTTTTTTTTACTACCGGTTCTGTGGGTGTGGCCACAGGGTTAAACATCACCAAGCACAGAATTAAACTTCACCAAAGTTATCATGTAATAAGGGGAGAGGCAGTTTCTGTGAGCAAGGCAATAAAGATTAGGCTAGAAACAATTGCTTTATTTAAAGGATTAACCCTGTAAAGTTAATCTTCACAGGATTAACCCTGCAAAGTGGGGGGAAAAACAAAAGATTTCTTCTAACAACCGGTTTTATAGAATTTCACCTCTGTAATGGGCTCTCTTTGTCTCCAGGAGATACATTTGAGGAAACCATATGCTCTGGTTATAGTTTCGCATCTGGAAAAAAGTCTTAGATCAGTTTAATAATATAATATTAATAATGCATACAAAAATAAAATCGCTTGACTGTCAACAATATTATTATGTAGCAAATGTCACAGAACAGTCATGAACGTTTTAGTTAATTGTGTGGAAAGAATGGTCACAAAATAAGGAAACTAAAATGGAGGCTTGGTCTAAGTCACAGATTTGCAGCCCATTGAAAAGCACATTCCCTTGAATAACGTGATAGAAGTGCATTGAGGGGGGGAGCCTCTCTGGCACCCACTTTTTCCTCTTTGTAACATGTCAGCGGATAAAGGACAGGTCACTCATTTGAGCTGGTGTAAGATTCTTGAAAATTAACCCTCAGGCTGAATGCAATTAGCCCAAGGGCTGCAAGGTTTCCCATCTGTGATATCGATGGAAGAATATGGAGCTCTAAAAAAAAAAACCGAGAATGAATAACCTGAGAACTGAAGCATGAGGCAAGATGGTGCAAACTTATTTGGTGTCATGTGCAGGTGGTAGCGAAGAAGACATGCAGATGCTACATTATTTCAAAGGAAACATATACTCGTTGCTGATAATAGATGTAATAGGGGTAATTTGAAATATGTGTTTCAATGCATCTTTCAGTAAGACTGGCTATTTGCATATTCTTTTCCATAAGTAGTTTCTCGACCGACGTCTTTTTGTTTTTCCTTGCAGGTGTGGGGACCAGAGATTACTACAGAAAGATTGGCTATGGACTAGAAGGGCCCTATATGGTGAAAAGACTGGACTGATGTTTAGTGAAAAACACCCAAGGTGTTGCATTTGCACATTAAGGCCAGAGCAGAATTGAGATGCCATGGCCCTACTACAAACATTGTCTGAACTATCCAAACAAGGTCCATTTAGATCACTTGATATCAAAGAGAGGATTCTCTTTTGAGCAGCACATTCAAATCCATCCAATGAATCTGGTTGGCCCTTCCATAACAGGGGGGAAAAAAAGAGTTGACCATGATGACATTTCTCTGAGTATCATTTACTAATGGGTAACAGCCTGGAAACCTTCAGGGTTTCAGATCTATGGTGTCATAAGGTGTTTGCAACGTAGATCGCATTATATCAGCTGCAGCTATTTTTAACAGATAGCATTGGGTTTTCTTTTGGTTTAGTCTAATGTTCAGTGACAATTGCGTCTTGTGCAAGATTAAACTTGCCACTTTTAGTATTTGCAATGTTAGCCTGACCTTCAGCTGTTTACTTGGTAGTCTCAGAATATATCTGGCATTACAGATAAAGTTTATACACAAGAGAAAAGGCATCATTCTTTTTACGAAGTAAAATTAGTCCTGCCAATTAAATACGGGTTTTGCATTCACTGCTTATTTATATTAACATCTGTATCCCTCCACTCTAATATCTACGCACCAGTGTGGTTCACAAAATCTTAAGACCATCACGCTGTATTAAACCATAGAGTCCTTTTTAAAGTATTTAAAATCAAGCGGAGGGCATCAGATAAGCAGTCTATTAGCCTGTAGGCAAGATGAGTGCCATACAACTATTAAAAAAAATTCAGAATCAAGATGGATTTATCTTAATGAAGAGAAATGACTATAAACTATTCAAAAATTCGACTTTGAATCAATAATCTAAAATCATACAATGTCATATTTTCATTGCTTTGGCTAAGATGCAATTAGTGGAACCAGAATTTTGTACCAGGCTACAAATGAAGCAAAATGACTGCATCCCTCCCATTTTATGGCAGGTTTCCCTGCACAATACTTTAGATTTGCCCTCAAAATATTTGCATGCAGGATTTGAGTTTACTCCTTGGCAGTATCTCCAATCTGAAGGACCTCAGGTCAATAGAGTGGGAAAGGCCTCTCTGTTAAGACCTTGGAGGTCGCCATTGATGTTGGTAGCGACATTTCTGTCATCCTGTTGTCTTCCAGTTACGATGCAGCCATATTTCCCAGAATTGCTGTGGTATATCTGGTTAGGAAGGTCAGTGGACCAAAGATCTAATTTTCTCTTGGATACCATCCGATGTATCCATAGCCTGCCATATTTGTGGGTACCTGACACTGGAGCAAGTATTTTTCAGGGAATCAAGTATCTCCATTGTGATCCTTCTATAACTCCAGTAAATTAAGTAAAAATACTAGGGTCATTATAAGAACTCCAGTGGAGATACTGAAAGAAACTGAAACCCCCATTGTGCTGTGTCTTGCTTCTCCAAAGCTAGCACTTGCGTGATTTGTGGTATTTGTAATTTCTTGACAAAGAAAAAGGCTTTATCTGAAGTGAAATTGATACGCGGCTTTGATCTGTTTATTATTGTGGAGGCAGCAGAGTGGAAGACATCCTTCTCCTTTCCCACAAAATGTCAAGGTTGCCATTTGGTTCAAGGCAGTGGAGTGAGGCCATGAGGTGAACAAAGATGGGCATTTCCTCACAGTCTCACTCAGCAGTTCCTTAAAGGGATTGAACATGTGGCCAAAAATAAATTTTAAAAGACTCCAATTTTCAGCACTGTCACTACAAATAATATTTTCCCCCCCTGGGGTTGGGGAAAGAAAGAAAATGAGTCAATACAAACTTTAGCTGTAGTGTCAAGAAAATCACAATGAACCTGGCTATGAAGTCACCAGGAGTTAAGTTAGATTCAAAGGAAGTTTGAAGGTGAAGAACCATCTCCGTCAAAGCCAGGAACAGCACTTTGGCAGGGAGCTTCTATGCTGAATGTTGCCTGTTGTGCTTCTGGAACAAGACAGAATCCCTAAGAGAAAGACAGAATTTTGCAAACTTTTAAGATCTGTGGACTTCAATTCCCAGAATTCCCCAGCCAGCTGTTCTGGGAGTTGAAGACCACAAATCTTAAAAGGTTGAGAAACACTGCCTTAAGATGAAACATCCAGAGGATACCCCAAATCCTGATCCTGAGCAAAGTGAAAATCCCCAGGTTCCCTTATTTAAGTTCAACTGATGCAACTTTCAGTTGTGGCCATTCTGCAAATGTGGAAGTGAGGAACAGGCAGTTAAATTTCTTACCAACCGGATAAAAGAATCAGCTATATTTGAAACTGTGAGCAAAAGTTGCTGAGTAAACTTTGCAGTGGTGAGAGGGAAGAACTTTGCATTTGATCAATTTGCATTTGATAAAATACCAATATCGATACAGATTTTCCTCTTGGGAATAGCCAAAATCTGAGTGAATTATGAAAATGAACAATCATGCAAATGCTTTAAAATCCCACAAATTCTACTGGATGGAGTTTTGGCTTTCTTAAATCCAGCCCCAAATTTATTGAGCTAATTGTTGAGCTTGAAAGCACAACACGAATACTATAAGCCTTTCCCACAAGTTGCTGTTGCCTGCAGAATGATTTTAGCTAATAAGGATTTAAAGAATTGCCCTGACTATATACAAATCCTGAAATTCTTATAATCCCACTTCCAAACTGCTGATTGCAGTGGCAGAAGCAAACAATTGAAGCCTTTCTCTTCCCAGCTATCCATAAAACAACCCCAGTAGGAAGCAGAGGCTTCTGTAGGACCAACAAAGATTGGAGAAAATTAAAGCATGCCTGAACCAGCCAAATAGCTCTCAACTTTTCAAAATCCCAGCAATGACTAGTCATCTTCTGTCAGCCTTGGAGCAAGGCACAGGGCACCTGCTTGTGTAATTTAAAGCGCCACCTGCCAGGTTTCATAAAAAGCTGCAACAAGAAATGTTTTCTTCTAGCTGTGTATGATTTGCCTCACAGGGCTGAGAATGAAACGATTCCTGATTTGCTACTTGTTACAATTTCTGCTTTTGTGTGTATGTGTGTCTGTGCTAAGTAGGATAGTCTGTAACAGAGTCAAAATAATGGCCTTTCAACCTGGACCTTAATTTTAAAAAGAAATACAGATGAGAGGTTCAGAACTGAGTGAGATGTGGAGAGCAAGAAATGTCTAGCCTTGGCCTGCAAAAAGGGGTTATGAAAATTCAGTTCCAATAAACACTGGTTTATTGGGTCTTTAGGCTGGTAAAAACCAATGTTCCACCTATGTCTATGCAGATTCTCAGTCATCCAGGTCATAGTTGTCCCAAAGGTGCTTTTTAAAGAGGCAATTGAACTTTCTTGTTTTTCTTTGAAGATATTTCACTTCTCATCCAAGAATCTTCTTCAGCTCTGACTGGATAGAGGGAAATATATAAATAAATATAAATCTTTCCATTTCCCTCCACCCAGTCAGAGCTGAAGAAGCTTCTTGGATGAGAAGCAAAATGTCTTCAAAGAAAAAAAGTGCCTTTGGGACACAGACAATGATATAACTGTAGAATCGAAGCAACTATCAAAGGATGATCATCTTGATTATGAGATCTCAGGCAACAGAGAGTTACATTATTCAATTAAATTCATTATCAGGCTGAGAAAACAAAAAGTTAATACTACTCTGACTACTCTTCAAGACCTTGCTGAGTTGTAGACTCTGGAAACATGACCGAGGCAATATTTATAGTCAGAAGGAACTTGAAGTCTATACCAAGCCTCAACTATCGTTCCCTTACTTTTTATTTGGCAGTAAACTTTCTGAATAATAGGCTGTTTTCCACTATCACCACCACTATTTTTATCTTTTGCTATCAAAGGAGTACATTTTGACTGAATCCTTGAGTATCACAATGTTGTTGCACCATAATAAAAACAAATGACTGGTATTTCCAAAGCCAGTTGTTATTCCTATCTCCTGTCTCTGTTTTTATAACTTTATCAGATTTGGAGCAATTATATTCTTTTCTGCATTTTACTACTTTATATACTTTCTGGCCTCCTCTAATTACGCATCTTGACTATGTTGTGATTTTTGTTGTGATAAATTGGATACATTCATTTTCTTCTTTTACTGCAAAAAGGAAAAAAAATGTCAGGGAGAAATCCAGCCCCGTTTGTTTCAGTGGATCTTCAGCATATGTCAAGGAAGGTAAAACTGTCCTTGGAAAACAACTCTTTTCACAGCACATCACTTGGTACATTGAGAACTCACACTGTATATTCAATACTACTATTTTCAGGAAACTGAACAGGTTGATGTCTAAACTCAAGTCACAGCTGAGAAGCAGGACAGAAATGCAATAGTGCCCCAATTAACATTCCCTAGTAATCAATCTAGGTATCTATTGACCCATCAGAGGTAGTCCAGCCATGAAGCCAAGCCAAAGCCATGAATACTAATCTACCTTTACTATAAAATTATCGTAACTGCATATTGCAAGTCTGAAAGCATTCCCCGTTCCCTGCCTTTATTTTCCAGAGAACCAGGAAGGATCCCTTCTGAGATGCTTTGTCCACCTGCATTCCTGCTTTCCTTCTTTGGACTTGGATCTCTTTTTCGGAGCTTTGTCTAGGACGGGTAGGGAACCTATGGCTCGTGAGCCAGGTGTGGCTCTTTTGAGCATTTCATCTGGCTCGCAGAAAAAAGCTCGCCCCCACCATTCCCCTCATCATATGGAATTTGAGGGGAATGAAAAAAAAAAAAGACCTTTCGCGACACTTTTAGGACAGCCGCTCTTTTCCCTCCTTGTGCGGCCGGAAAAGCGCTGCTTGGGGTGATGGTGTGGGGGGGGCAGTTGAGAGGGTGGAAGCGGAAGCGCGCAAGGGGGAGGGAGGGGAGCAAAACAAAGAAGAGGCAGTGGTGGAGGGGGTGCTGTGATGCGACGGAGGGACGGTGAATGGCTCCTTGGCGCGCCTTCACACATCCACTCACCGGGGCCTATGGGAGGTGGGGCTGCCGCCCAGGGAGGGGGCCTCAGAGACCCCTCTGCCCTCCTGAGCTGGAGCCTCGGCCCTCGGGAGAGACCCAGGCCCGTCTGAGAAGCGGCGGTGGGGCTTGCTCTGGGGAGGACGCCACTCTTCCCTGCCTTCCTGCCCGCCTCCCTTGCAGTTCCGGCTGTGGCGAGAGAGAGAGGAGGGGTGGGGGGAGGCCTCGGGTTGGGTAAAATAAGGGCTCCTTAGGTGGGTCCCCCAACTGTTAGTGGCAGTTATTATATTATATGGCTCTTACTGAAATAAATTTCCAAATATTTTGCTTTCATGGCTCTCGTGAGTCAAAAAGGTTCCCGACCCCTGGTCTAGGCTGTGTCTCTTCCTCCTGTCTCCCAAGGCTGTTATTACAGCCCATTACAGCACCATACTGGCATCTTGAATAGTAATCATTAGCTAATAGTCCTTCCGGCTATGAAAGAGAATACAGTAATCTGTCATTGTTAGAAACAAAACCAGATCCTGTATAACAATTCTTAAAGAGAATGTCAGAATGAAAGGAACAGCTAGTCCAAAGTGCTGCATTGTGTAGGAAAACGAGTTAAACCATTCACAAAACCAAATTCAAGCTGGAATGGCTCTCTTATATTCAACTCTTTACACAGGAAGGCAGATTTCAAACATTTGGAATATGGCATCTGGCATTTAGTTAGAAACCAGTCATGTTTAAGGTAAAATGCAGATAGCTTAACTGCACTTAGCAATTGGAGACACAAACTGAAAGGAGGAGATGTGTTAGTAAAATGTCTTGATACAATGCTTTTAATTAAAATGTAATAATTGTCTAATTTGCCTGTGTTTTTACTATTTTAATTATAAAAGAGCAAGTTAAAAAATATGATAGGTGGCTGTCAGGCTCATCCTAAGAACTTCCAGATTTGATTAGGCAGCTTATTTATACCACAGGTAAAGTAAATTATTCCACTGTTCCACTGATCTTGCTATGTCTTCTTGATGAACGTACGCCTGAACATGTTTAGACAAGAAGCTGATTGGATTACACAGCTCTGTCCTTGGGAATTTCTTGCTTAACTTGGCTTATGTGATCAACCAAAGAAGAGTAAATGTTCTTTTGCCTCCTCTTGTTAACCCTAAATGCACATGAAAATTGTGGAATCATTATTTGTACAGGTGTTTTAAATTCAAGCATTGATGCACAGAACAAAGATGTTAGATCCCATTTAACCCATTTTAATATTTGTGCAGGTTGCATCCTCCTTGTACTGTAAAAAGGTAGAGAAATGTAAATTTGCTTCCGTTAAAACAGTTTGCATAAACACTCAGAAGAATAATTGGGGAAGTTTGCTTTGCCAATTGCTTGACCCAGAGCGGAGTGTTTTTTTGGCAGATGAAGTGACTGATCTGTCTGTGGAAATGGTCACGGATGCACAGGAGCTCTTATCTCAAAGCAGCAGGTGCTGAATGAATTATCCTTTTTTTAATAACACTGCAGAGTGTTAGATGCTGTTTGTGGGTCCCTGTAAATGAATGTGCACGCGTGTGTGTATATATTGTTCTCTGAGAATACCCGTCTTTGTCTTTCGTACCTTTTACAGTTGCTGGCCAAAACTTTAAAAATAGCACTGCTTCCAGATTTGCAGTTACTCCTTGGGAACGTAGGTACCTGCTCTTTTTTTAATGTAACTGGAAAACAACCTTTAGATGCTTTAGGCTATGGTTCCAACCTCAGCCATGCTGGATGGAGACAGCGGATGCTGAAAGCTATATTAATAATCCTTTGCGCTGTTTCATTTTTCTCCAAAATCTCTGCATGCATCATATGAAAAAGATCTTGGTCCATTCAGAAGTGAGCCTTATTAAAAAATTAAAGGAATTTAATACACTGTTTATCCAAAATGACCACCCACCTTGAAAAGAAGCCCTATCACATTTTTGAGTGCATGCGATGAAATTAAGCCCCACCTACAAAATAAGCCCTAAATAAGATCCTGCCCACCCTGGGGTGCAGGGGACGGGTGAGGCACACAGGTAAAGAATAAGATAGGGTAGGGATGGGAGGGGGTGGAGCTGCCCTACTTACCAGGCCTTGCACAACCCGACACTTGCCTTGCCGCCTTCTGTGGCTGCTTCTTCTGCAACTGCTTGCCGCCATTCGCATGCATTGCCCCAGCCTCCATTTCACCTTCAGATGCCTTCCGGAAAGCCCTTTGCAGCCAATAATAGAGCTCTGGGGTGATTTGGAGCTCTGTTATTGGTTGCAGAGGGCTTTCCGGAAGGCATCTGAAGGTGAAATGGAGGCCAGGGCGATGCATGTGAATGGCAGCAAGCGGCCGCAGAAGAAGTGGGCCAACAATGGGCTCTTGCTTGGTGGGGTTGTGGGTGCCACTGCTACAAGGTGAGTCAATAATTAGAACCCTCCAAAAAGAAGGCCTAGCCGTTTTTTGGGGGCGTGGTCAAAAGAAAATAAGACCCAGCCTTCTTTTTGGAGAAACACGGTAGGTTTGTGTAAGCACAGTTCTGCTTGCTGCAATTAACGTCTGATCTCTTTTATTAGTGGCCATTAGGAGACGATGCTTTGCCAGCTATCCCTACAAAGCAAGGAGTGGAGTAACTGGGACCCAAGACTCAAACCCCATTTAATTTTATAGTCACTCTTCTGTTACCCAACCCAGTTTATTAGATTTTTATCACAAAAGTCAATATAATGAAAGTGAATCATGATTCTATTGCTTGAGAAAACTGAAATGCCCTTTGTTCTTAAATTAGCCTGTTTCAATCACCTTTGTCCAAAGAACAAATTACACAGGCTAGTAGCCAAATGAGCTCTTAAAATTCAGAACAAACCCAGAAATTATTTTCTGATCTGGAACTAGAATTAATGAGACTATGCACACCAATATACTTTTGATTTTTTTTTTCAATGGATCTGGAAAATCCCAATCTTTCCTGCCAAAAGATTTTGGAGAGGATGAAAAACTAGCCCAAAAAAGGAAAATAGGAAGCTGGACAAATTCTAGGAAGCAATATTTTCTGGAAGGAATTTGACCCATTTTTAGAATAAGTTTGAAATCATCAAGCAAGCAATCCTTGACAGCTAGAAAGCTTTTCAATTAATCAAAGTGTCTGAAAGAAAAATGAGAGAGCCCATCCTTTAATTATTCCCCTCTGCACAAATGGGCTGTGTGCCCAGAAAAATCACTAGGAGTGTATGTTGTTAACCATATAGAAAACATACACAGTTGGTCAGGAACCAGGATTATACTAAGTCAGGAGAAAAGTTGCCATGATTTCTTGATATGGAGAAATTTGGACAGATTTGTGACCTGGCTTTTGATAGGACCAAATGATCCCTTAGGCCAGTGGTGGCGAACCTTTTACTTACCGAATGCCAAACAGTACGCGCTTTGTGTGTGCAATCTGCATTTGCATGCAGCTCCTCCATGTGTGCTGCATGTGCAACCATACCATCTGTGCATGCATGCAACCTTTGCATGTGCAATACACTCGTGATGCACGCAGGCACTCACGTACCCATGAGCAATCATGTGGGCATGCGCAGGAGAGCTCTGAAGACCAACTGGATTTCCTGCTGCAATCATGCGCATGCACAGCGGAGGACCAAAGACCAGCTGGGTCTCTGCAATCTCACAGGTGTGCATGCGCAATCACATGTGCATGCTCAGCTGGAGGTAAGTTGCCAACAGCTTGTGTGCCCAGTAAGATGACTCTGTGTGCCACCTGTGGCAGCCATGCCATAGGTTCGCCATCACGGCCTTAGGCAATACTGTATAATACCAAGCCACAAAAAAGTGACTTGCAATTTCATTTGGTTCCTGTGGAAGTTAGTGTTGATCTTATAGTACAGGTAGTCCTCCTTTACTGACTTTCTCATTTAGTGACCAGTCACAGTTATGACAGTAATGAAAAAGCAACTTTACAATCAATCCTCACGTCATCAATATTTGAAATCTATCAACAATTGATTTTTTTGTAAATGAAGATGGCCAAACAATTATTAAACAAGTTAGGAAGCCAATACTTATGATTTATTACAGCAATATATTGCTGATATGTGTTATCTGTCAGCAAATCTTTTAGATAAATGGTACAAGGAAGAGGACTTTCAAGCAATCAAGTCACTTTTTTGTGAGTTTGTTTATTTGTCTGATTCATATCCTATATTTTTGCACAGGAACTAAGGCAATATATGTATATAGTTTTCCCCCTATATATATAAAATAACCTGTGATTTTGCTCTTTTTGTTGTTGAATTGTTTTTTTTTTTAAATTAAATATCCAGACCATTCTGTACACCCAGGCACACATATACATGTGTATCCCCTTGTGTATCAAGATGTAGACAGGCTATCATATGTCCTATTACATACTTACACCATTGTTCTGCTAAAACATCTATAGTCATTTAAATGTTATCTGTTTATTGGTGTATATAGTAGCCCAATCAATAGATCAAAACAGCACATCATCATCAAAGTTGTTACAGTACAATGAAGTATGGTATGTCAGAGTAAATGTGGTCCAAGCAAACATAATCAAAATGCAATCAAGGTAGGCATATAACCTCCTAACTCAATGCTTGGGAGCAAAGCCAGGTCTCTGAAAAAGCAGGTATGGTTGGGGTCATCCAAATCTCCCAGGGATTGCTCCCAGGCATGTTGACAGAGAAGCACAGCTGTTGGATCTCATCAGATCACAATGCATAAATGATGGGACCTGGAACCCATGCACCCTTCTGCCAGGGACAGAAATAATCATAGAAAAGAAGACCTGAGGAAACAAGGCTCTGGACCAGTAAGTGAATTATTGGTCACAACCAGTACTTTCAACTACCCCTGGAAGACTACTGCTAACCAGTGCAGCTCATGAAGCAGAACTGCTACATAGTCATAGTTACAGTAAGTGCATCCATAACTACTCAGGCTGCTGCATTCTGGACCTGCAGTAGTCTTCAAATGGTCCTTGGGGTGGGTATGCTCAAGTAGAATCCATTCCAGTAATAAAGATGAAATATGACTGAAAAGGACTGTCCAGGAATAAGTGCAGTTGGTGACCAAGATTGCTTTGGTCAAAATCCATCTGTTCTTTAAGACATCTGTCCAGGAAGATATCCAAACTCTGTATGTTTGATGGCATCCAGAACCAAAAGAGGAAGCTGACTGGATCCAGGTGGCTCTAAAATTCATAATTATTGCAATAATTTTCTGACTGATTGGCTAATCTATGGCACCAGAGATAAAGCATTTTGCTTGATTAGGCAAAGCAATGGACATCTCCTCACCCCCCAAACAGATACACAAAAAGCAAGCTTTCTCTTATTTCCCATATCATATAATATTGTGAAGATAGTTCTGAAGAAATGAGAAGGAACAAGGAGGTCTTTCTAACAGCCTTCAAACAGATGGCTTGGATTGGAGGGGTGTCCCATCTGGACAACTTTAAGAGAGATCTTCTAGATCAGGGGTGTCCAACCTAGACAACTTAAGACTTGTGGACTTCAACTCCCAGAATTCTAGGAACTGAAGTTGACAAGTCTTAAAGTTGCCCACTCTCTTTTGCAATAACTTAATAAATTACCAGTGGAATAATGTACTGTATGTGTGTGTGTGTGTATATGTATATGTGTATATATGTATACATAGGCAATATATATATTACCATAGAAGTCACTAGTTTAGCTATTCTGACAGTAGTGATTACATTTGGAATTCTGGCTATTATTGTGTGTGTAACCATCTTTTCCAAGGAAAGAAAGAAGGTAGGTTTAGCTTCATTGACTTAAAAATGAAAATTTTCACTAAAAAAAACCTGAGTCTTCTCTGTGTGCAAGTACAGATAGTCCTCAGCTTACAGTTCATTTAGTGACGTTCAAAGTTACAACAGCACTGAAAAAAGTAACATGACCATTTTTCACACTTACAACCATTGTAGCATCCCCATGGTCATATGGTCAAAATTCAGATACTTGGCAACTGATTCATATTTATGATGGTTGCAGTGTCCTGGGGTTATGTAATCACCTTTTGTGACCTTCTGATCAGCAAAGTCAATGGGGAAGCCAGATTCACTTAACAATTGTGTTACTAACTTAACAACTGCAGTGGTTCATTTAACAACTGTGGCAAGAAAGGTCATAAAAGGGGGAAATGATAACTGTCTCACTTAAGGACTGTAATTTGGGGCTCAGCTGTATTTGCAAGTTGACAACTACCTCTATGCACAATTCTGGAGCTAGCATTTGTGTTCCAGAATTGGCATAAGATACAAATCTTATACAAATAACTCCTGTGTGGCTGGCTTGGGACAGAAGGTTCCAAAGTATCTTCCTTCATATTTTTCACACAGTGTGCTGAAAGAAGAAGTGCAGAGCATGTCAGAAAGCTCAGTCTAATTGATGGCAACCAATTGTAATTGCTTTCATGATGAAGTCCTTGGAAAACCTCTGCCAGGGAGGTTTTAAATTATCCCCTTCCCATTTCACAACACTCTTCAACTGACAAAAGTGAGGATTATAAAACACCCAGACATTCTATTCAAAGCTTGCTTTTCAGATTGCCTTTAATTTTTAAAATAAAAGTAAGCCTGCTCATTTCAAAATCTCACTAGGGGAGGAATAGGCATGTCTTGAATATCAGAAAGGTCAGAAAGGTCTCTCTGTCAGCTGCGTTTTGTAATACCAGTTGGCGGAGAGCTAATTCAGCAATCGTTTAAATAGCAAAGCAGGTTAAAATATAAGGCCCAATTTGAAATATCCGGGAAGTAAGGATGCTTTGGTCCTTGGCCCAAAAGTCTGGCATTGGAGTTACACCAAACTCCTGTCACACAAATTGCCACCATGTGAAAGACCTTTACACTTATTTCAACCAAATGTACTTTCCTTTGAAAAGATTCCCTGTGAATAAGAACCACTTAACTAGGAACCAAATAATTTAGTATTATAAGTATGCACCAGTAGCTTGAACCAAGCTTGGGAGTGAATTAAGAATCAACTGAACTCTTTTGAACTGATAAAAGTGAGCCCACCTGCTACAACAATTAACACAGCTAACATTGTTGTTGCTGCTCTTATTATAATTATATCAATTATATTAATATAATTATTAAGCCCTTTTAACTAAGTCAGAGGCCTACAAAGTAAAAAACAGTCTCCTGCATCATCTTTCTGACTGTGCGCGTAGTACAGGCAGTCCTCAAGCTACAATTGCAATTGGGACTCTGTCGCTAAGTGATATGGTTGTAAAATCATCACATCACTTGGCAACGGCAATTCCAGCAGTCCAGTTGCCATCATTAAGTAAGGACTGTATGGGTCCTTAAGCCTGGATGGACCTCATATGATCACCATTTCTGACTTCCTGCCAGCTTCCCCATTGACTTTGCTTATGTAAGATGGGCAGCAATGACAGAAATTATGATCACATGATAAAAGGTCACTGTAACATCATAATTATGAGTCAGGTACCAAGCACCGAGATCACAATCATATAAACACTTGGGATGCCAGAATGCCAAAGATTGGTTGTAAGGACTATTTATTTATTTATTTAATTTATATACTGCCCCCTCTCCCGAAGGACTCGGGGCGGTGTACAGCCATTAAAAAACACACAGAATAATTAAAAATCAATTAAAATAATTAAATTATGGCCAATCGATTAAAATACAGTTAAAAATTTTAAAACTCCAATTAACAAAAAAAAAACGTTACTTTAAAAATCAGTTAAATATAGATTTAAAATCAATTTAAAATTAATTTCAACCCTCAGGTATCAGGTCAGGGCCTCTAAGGTCCCTTCCTAACTCTTGTTATTCTGTATTCATTCGCTTTTGGTTCACTGGGGAAAGTCTGCATCCAAAACCCATTCGGAACCCTTTTGCCTTTGAGATACAACAGGACAGGACAGGACTGTGGTGGGATGCAGCCTGGAGTCGTAGCAGGAAGGGGCTCTTTCCCAAAGGGCAAGGAGACAGTGGAACTTCAAATGAGAAAGACAGTGAAGACGGACCCTCCCTAGAGATCCTGTTTATCTGATAGTTACGCAGCTAGTTGCTATAGTCCAGCAAGATTTCTAATTAGGGGAATAACAATAAAGAAACTAATCAAAAGTAACAAGGACAGAATGTCCCTTAGGTCTTTAAGAAAGGAGTTTCAGGCATTCTGTTTCACCCAGGAGAACAAACCAGCCACTTTGGACAGAAGCAGTCTACCTTAAAAGCATCTCCAAGTAGCCAAACTGGCAAAAAATAATAATAAAGCAAAACGGGATATCAAAATACGTGAGCATATGGCTAGCACCACTGGTGTGTTCGTTCTGCTGTCTTTTTTTTTTTGACTGAGCAGACTTTTGGGGGCTGAAAACATTCCCAAAGGATGAGGAAAGATGAGAGCATATCGGATGCGCTCACCCTACAGGGATATGCGTCCTCTGGCAAGGCAGAGTGAGCCTTAACTGTATTCATTCCCCTTCATTTGTATAGGATGCGATTTTCTTTGGAAAGCAGTCCGTGCGCCATAGGCACCCCACGTATGGGTGATGCATCGAACTGCCAAAACAACAATAGCCACCGTCTCCCCGTGATGCTCGTAGATGAGCAACCCCAGGCAAGAAGATGGATTGAGGGCAGGGCCCATTTTGTCTAGGAACCAAGCGAAAAGAAACCCAGAAGGAGGAGGAGAAGCTTACATCAGCTTGGAAGGAGGCAATTGCAAAGTGTCAGGAACTGATTAATGGAGGACGTCCACGGTTTGATTCTCTCAACTGCAGCAGGCAAGTCCGGGGAAGTCACCCAACCAGAGGGCAACTTGTAAGTCATGCACCAAAGCAAGGCCAAACATTTTCCATGGGCTTTTGGTACATCTCCAAAGTATGTTTGCCAAGGATTGGGAAACTATCGATCTTGAGCTATTGCTAAATGTCACGCAGCCCACCCAGCCATGGCTGTAATGCAGAACCCTGCAGATCAGCAATCCTTAAGAGCCCCAGATTCTCAGCCCTGATTTATGGTCTTCCCGTTGTGGAATAAATCATGTTGTGTTGCACTAAATGAGAAACCAGGCTTTATTGAACATTGCTTATGCTTCCTCGGTGCGCATGAATGGCTAGGCCAGCGTTTCTCAACCTTGGCAAGGTTTAGATTGCTGGACTTCAATTCCCAGCATTCTCTAGACAACCAGGCTTGGCGCGGGAATTCTGGAAGTTGAAAATCCATCCATCGTAATAACCCAAAGGTGCTTTTTCTGGAGGCCACTGGACTTTCTTGTGCTTCAACGACTTTCTAAAAGGATGCAAACGGCCAGCTGTCTGCAAGGAATATAAATCCTTCGATTCCCCATTATCCTGTCAGAGCGGAAAAAGCTTTTCGGATGAGAAGCAAAACATCTTCAAAAGAAACAGTCCAGTTGCCTCCAGAAACAACCGTGTTCTGGATGACTGAGACTCTACAGACTTCCATCCAGCTTAAATTTCACCAGGTTGAGAAATGCTACTCTAGATTAAGCAGGTGATATCATCTGGGTTACTAACGATCTGTTATGGTCGGTGGTGCGTAGCAACTGAATCCTTGGTAATTTGCTAGTTTGGTTTTACCCAAGTATGATACATGCCAGAAGCTAGGAATTCTGGAAGTTAGGGATATCTTTTGGTGTGCCCCCAAATTGGAGAAGGACTGAGACTGAAGAAAAAGCTTGGGACTGCAGCATCGTCAGGAGGAGATTTATTTATTTATTTTATTAATTTAATTTATATACCGCCCCCTCTCCCTCAGGACTTGGGGCAGTTTACAGCCAATAAAAAACATTACAATTAAAAGCAGTTAAAATAATTAAACAATGGCTGATTAAATATCATTTTAAAATTCAGTTTAGATAATTAAAA
>JAEANM010008249.1:0-17138 GCA_017656035.1 Myanophis thanlyinensis | reverse complement strand
AACAATAACAACAACAATAACAATAATAATAATATTTCCTGCTGGAAGCAAAGCCAGCAAGAGGAAAACTCATCAAGCGAACTTCTGGTTGCAATGCTGGACCAACCTATAGAGCCTTAGGATTTTTTCAATGATGGAAGAAATTTCAGGGAAGAGGGTCTGTTTCGCAGAGATGGCTGGCTAAGCAGGTCTGGGGGACGTGAAATAAGGGGCAAGCGTCATAAAAGCAACCGGCAACTTACGAATTGGCAGGGCAATGGGCTGATTATGGGCAGCAAAGTGGGACATTTTGGAAATTAGCCGCTTTATAAAAGAAAGGTGTAAAAAAAAGTGACGTTGTCCCATTAGGTGTTCATACCAACGCACAAAGTAGGGATGTCACACAAGATGGGCTGAATGTCATGAGGCACCACAGCAAGGATTATATGTAATATGGATGACAAAAACACGGAAACCCTGAGTGTATTGTGCATCTGGAATGAATCTACCTATGGTAAGGTTCACAGAGAAAGCATCTGGATTAAGTTAAACTGGCTAATTACCAGGAGGGACCTCTTAGTAGGAGTTTGCTACAGACAAACCAAATCAGTCAGAAGAAGTAGATAAAGTAAATTGCTGAAGCTTTGCACAAGTTCATGAAGTGGTTGCGATAGGAGATAACGGAGGCCTCCTTAGAAGGCTAATTCTGCCAAAACAAAACATGCCAAATAGATTTTTTTTTCACTCTGAGTTGGTACATTTTTTTCTCTATCAAAAGCTTCCAGTAGGTACTAAAACAACTCTGCTGCGTTGGATTTTCCACTTAACTATACATTCAAGAAGTGGGTACAAATCACTGCACATCGTTTGCTATTTTAACAACAGCAAGGTTAAAATAAAATCAAATGAAAACTGTAGGTTTTAGAAACACCAATTTTAATTTTTTTTTAAAAAGGACGTTAATATCCACTGAGAAAACCTTGAAGACAATGGCATTGTAGCTAGCTCGGACCTTGAAATGAAAGGTAGTACAATTAAAAAAAAAAGGTAACAAGGAAGAAAGTGAGGAGACATTTAATGAAGGGAACGTGTTCAAAAGGGGCAGTTGGCAAAGGTGAAAAGACTAAAGAAATAAAGTTTTGGGAAACGGAAAGATGGATGAATTGCAAAGGAAATCTACAAACGTGGAGGTCAGATACGAGGTGGAAAATGAACTAAAGCGAGCGGGGCAAAATTTGGTGACAAAATGTTCTTGAAATAAGTCAACAGCAGCAAGACAGGAAAGCAGAAGACAATTAGAGTCCCAAAGGTGCTTTTATTTTCTTTCAAGAGACAACTAGACTTTCTTGGTTTTCTTTGAAGACGTTTTGCTGCTTCTCATCCGATAAGCTTTTTCAGTGCCGAGTTGAAAAAATAAAAATAAAAACACTTTTGGAACAATCATGACCTGGATGATTGACAATCTACAAAGACAAAGAAAATAGAGAGAAGATCAAGAGAAAACAGAGGAGTCTCAGTTTTAACCTCTGTGTTGCCATCAAAAGGAAATGTTGCTTGGAATAGTTAAATTGGGAGCAAAACACCAAACAGGAGGCGGATGGGTAAAAAACGAACTGATGCCAGAATATTCCAGCTAATTTGAAAGCCATTAGGCCCTGATGAAATACTCCATAAAATATTGAAAGGAAAGCTGTGAGAACTTCTTGAGTTAACAGTATGTTCCTTACAAGGAATTGGGGGGAAGAGGTGGAAGAGGAACTCAATAATTATGGACTGGTAAGCTGAAAAGATCCACCTGTAAATAGTACGGCACAGTATTGGTAAGCACATTAAAGATGATTTCTAATAAGTAGGAAAGTATATTGTTGGATATAATGAATGTATATTACAATGAATGTATATATTATATGATATAAATCTGGTTAATTGATGGATAAAAGAATATGTAAAAGAAAGAAGTGTTAGAACAGTATAAAAAAAACAGTATTAATTGTGTGAGCAACACAATTTAAACACCAGTGACATAGGTACTGCCGAAATTGTACTGTAATTGTAAGAATTAGGTATGTGAATAGATTTTGTGTATTTTAAAGTGTATATATTTAATAAAGTTTGTTTTTAAAATTTAAAAAAAAAGATGATTTCTAAAATCAAGCGTGGTTCGTCAAATGTGAGACAAACTGCATTTCCCACGTTAATAAAGGTAGAAAGTACATGGTGGCTGTAATTAATCTTGGTTTCAGGAAAGACTGAGATGACACGCAATGTCCTTATTTGCACACCTACGGTAGAACAGGTCCACAAATGCCAGGCTAACCTCAATCAGGTAACCAGCACTAAGGACTCATCAAGCACATCAAGTCCGAGAGAAGTTGCTTATGAGGTACCACTGGAATCTTTCTCGGGATCAAGCACTCCCATGATACAAAATTGGCTGTGGGTGGCCAGCCTAACGCCCAAGATGACAACATGAGATTGTAACCTAACCTACAATAAATGGGTGGGAAGAGGAATGGTCTGAGTGGAACAAGACACCTTCAGCAGTGGGGAATGTACAATCTTAATTTGGGGAGGACCAAAAACGTAGGATGCAATCGCACGATGGGAGAGCTGTGGCTTGGAAAGACTGCATCGAAGGACATTGATGGTGAACTGAACATAGGCCAGTAGCGGGAGATTTCCAGTGGAAGAGGTGATGCACTCTAGGGTCGTGTTAGAAAAAGCAATGAATCTAAGACACGTGAAGGGACTTATTTTGTTCTGTTGTGTGGTAATGAGGTTGCACCTAGAATATGGAATAAGGAACAAAGACACATAGGGGATGTCCTATGAAAATAGGTTGAAGGAAGGTGGGATGTTCAACCTGGAGAAAAGAAAAGTGTGAGGAGATATATTACTAATGTTGAGGTAGACAAAGGTAAAAGTTCCCCTCGCACATACGTGCTAGTCGTTCCCGACTCTAGGGGGCACTGCTCATCTCCGTTTCTCAGCCAAAGAGCCAGCGCTGTTTGATGACGATTCCGTGGTCATGTGGCCAGCATGACTAAACGCCAAAGGCGCACCGAGCACTGTTTACCTTCCCACCAAGGTGGTCCCTATTTTTCCACTTGCATTTTTACATGCATTCAAACTGCTAGGTTGGCAGAAGCTGGGGCAGGTAACAGGAACTCACTCCATTATGCGGTGCTAGGGACTCGAACCACCAAACTGCCATCCTTTCTGATCGACAAGCTCAGTGACTTAGCCGTTGAGTCACCCATCCCCTTTAGCTATCCTAAATACAGTTGATAATGTGAATACAGAGAGCTATCAGTAGACTGTAGAGATGTGGGTCCAAGCTGGCCCAGGTCCCCAAATTATTTCAAAATTAATACGAAACAGAGCATTGATGTGTAGCTATCTTGTGCCATCTTTGATGATGGCCAACCGAATGCTTTTGTTTCCACTAAAATTTTGGTTGAGGAGGAAGAAAACAAAGAGGCCACAGCATTAAATTGTCGAGGTCCAGAACCTGGGTTTTGTAGTTACCTTGTGAAACAAAAGAAATAGGCCAGACTAGTTGTGAAATAAAGATGGCAGGCTGTTAGTTACAAGCAACACACTGGCTCAACTCATGCAAGACTGCTTGCAAAACACTCCTAATAGGATTCACAGAGTTTACATTTTACAAACTGCACTTGAACCTAGTAGATTTTTAATGTCTATTAGATTTCAGATTATATGTATATATACACACACACATTATATATAATGTAAAAATGCTACAAAAGAAATCTAACTACTAACAGAATAACAGAGTTGGAAGGGACCTTGGAGGTCCTCTAGTCCAACCCCTGCTTAGGCAGGAAACCCTACACCACTTCAGTCAAATGGTTGTCCAATGTCTTCTTAAAAAATTCCAGTGTTGGAGCATTCACAACTTCTGGAGGGAAGTCGTTCCACTGATTAATTGTTCAGGAAATTTCTCCTTAGTTCCAGGTTGCTTCTCTCCTTGATGAGTTTCCATCCATTGTTTTTTGTCCTGCCCTCAGGTGCTTTGGAGAATAGGTTGACCCCCTCTTCTTTGGGGCAGCCCCTTAGATATTGAAAAACTGCTATCACGTCACCCCATTAAAGAAACTACACCGATAAAGGCCAAACTCTAAATATCTATTTCATTTTCAAGCTCACAGAGCTGGCAAAGAGGCAAAACACAATTAAAAATTTCAGGATAAATTGCAATTAAAATATAGATTTCCTACAATAAAACTTGCCTTGCCTTGCAAGGCAAAAAACTCAGTGGTAAGCGCTCAATGCCTTTGGGATCATAATTGATCCCAAAGGACTACAAAGAACCAGGAAGAGTTCTCCCCTCCTTCCAAAAACCTTTATAATTTCATACATTATACATTCCGTGATAATAAAAGGATTAATTAAAAGGCCCAGAACAAATCCAACAGTATGTTGTGTTTTCTTTTGATTCGAGATTTTCACACAGAGAGATGATCCAGCCTAGTAACTATTAGCTGAAATGAAAAAAGGGGGGAAAAAAAATCAAAATTTCACAAGCTAAATAAGATTGTGAAAATTTTCGGTTTTAGGCGGATAAGAAGCGAACAAGACGTACGTACAAGTATCCGATTGGCTTTGTTCAAAATTTTCATCCAAAGTGTTCAGTTAAAAGGAAAAACTATCAGCGGCTAGCTACAAAAACCCAAAGAAAAATAGCACTATAATTTTCATTATAATCCTGGAAATCAATTCTCTACGGAAGGGGAAGACAATCTACCTGCCTGTGCAGCAGAACAAATATCAAGGATTAGAAGAAATTACCGGTAGTCCTCGATTTACGGTCGCAATTGAGCCCAACATTTATGATGCTAAGCGAGACAGTTCTTAAGTGAGTTTTCTCCCTTTCTATGACCTTTCTTGCTACTGTCAGGTCACAAAAGATGATCACATGACCCTGGGACATTGCAACCGTACCGTCATAAATACGAGACAGTTGCCAAGCATCTGAATTTTGATCAAGTGATGATGTCGATGAGGATGCAATCGGTCGTAAGTGTGAAAACCCGGTCAGGAGCCCCTTTTTTCAGTGCTGTTCCAACTTCGAATCACTAAATAAAAGCCTACAATTCAAGGACTTTTGTACAATATAGGCTGCCTAACCCTGTGGTGTATTTCTCCTCCCTATACCTTAAATAAAACAATCTCACTTACTTTAGGTCACGACTTAACTTAAGATCTAAGTGGTTCCAAAATTAGATTAGAAAAATCCTTTCTTCCAAGCCTATTCATATTAAGAAAGCAAAACAAAATGCAGCTCAAACAAGAAAAGCATTTTTCCAAGATTTTTCCTGTAGGAAAAATATTTAAGAGGAGAGGGACTGGTTTAAGAGAAAAAGACTGTCAAACTGTATATGAATACAGATACCACCTTATCAGGTTCTAAAAGTACCAACAGCATGCAGACAGAAAATACGTTTCCTGTCATTCCTTCAACAATCTACCAATCCAATTCTTTTTTTAAAAAAAAATTAAATCACAATTTTATCCCAGCCACTTGTGAATAAATAGTGAAATTCATTCTGTGCTGTATAACTGTGCTATACAAATAGCCTGAGGGAAGCACATCTATTTTCAGATTAATAGGATCGCTTTATCAACACGGTGAGGCCGACTTGGAAAACTCATCCGGAAGAGGAAAATTACAGCGTATGAGCAAATAATAATAATAATAGTTTTCGTAGATTAAATCATCACAAGCTCCGTCCTATCTTTTCCACAACCTCCAAAATAATTATTCAAATGGTAAACAATCATATTTAGGATGGCTTCACATTGATGATCTCGCTATATTACGGTGTTATCCTTTTAATAATCCTAAAGTACACAGAAAATCAAATATATATCTAAAAAATGATCTGTTAGAGAACCCAAGAAAGGTCTCAGATCAAAACAGGCTATATATCTTCTTAGTCCAGAGGTGCGATGGCTCAGCGGTTGACGCTGGGCTTGTCAGCTGGAGACATCCCAGGTTCGAGACCCGAGCGTAAAGGGTAAGTTCCCATTCTTGCCTCGGCTCCTGCCCACCTAGTAGTTTGAAAGCATTCAAATGTGAGTAGATAAATAGGTACCACTTCGGTGGGAAGAGAATAGCTTTCTGTGAGCCTTTAGCATATAGTGCCTCCTACCACTCACCAGCCTTGCTCTTTCCTCCGTCGCTATAAACTAAGACCCGTGGTACGCAGCTACCACATTAAAAGTATTAGTACGTAAAATCAAAACCATATTGCCCTAAATTTTCAAAACGTAAAAAAAAAATAGCTTAAATTTCCATACTGTTTTCCTTGTTCGTTTTATGTTTTATTGTTGCTAATTTGCCCTGGTGGCATTTGGGAGAATCCAAGCAAAGAAAGGCTATTATTAATTTTTACAGCTGAGTAAGCTGTTTCAGAATCACTAGATTTTCCCCAGCTTATTCTCGCGGAACTTAAAACGTTACTTTTAATAAGCCGTCCAGTTGAGCGCTTTAACCAAATTAAAAGCAACGCCACCAAATCGGCTTCAGACTCACCCTGGAAGAGAGAAACATATAGGACACATTTTTCAAATAATTTCTCTCCCCCTGCACCCCTTTCCATTTCTTCTAACGTTTGCTTCATTATTAATTGGCTCGCATATCATAAGGACTGTGGCTACTCTTCCTTTAAGTCCCTTCTTTAAAAACTGAGAAATCATCTTGGCTGTCGGCAGAACAGCTTCCAGCAAAGCAAAATGACACCCACCCACACCCCAAAAAAAGGAATGAAATAAAATGCTGCTGTCCAGCCACAACACCAATTCTTTCTTTACAACAGTGGTAAGAAGCAAAATTTTCCTTAGGGGGTGGGTTCATTTTATTTACTCTCGGAATCCTTGTTATATTATTTGGAAAAATAAAGAAGAAACCAGCAACCCTCTTTGTATAGCAATAGAAATAGCACTTCAACTTATATACCACTTTATAGTGCTTTCCAGCCCTCTCTAAGCGGTTTACAGAATCAGCACATTGCCCCCAACAATCTGGGTCCTCATTTTACCCACCTTGGAAGGACAAAAGGCTGAGTCAACCTTGAGCCTGATGGGATTTGAACTGCCAAACTGCAGGCAACCGGCAGTCATAAGAAATAGCCTGCAGTACCGCACTCTCACCACTGCGCCACCGAGGCTCCCGGTATTCCCAATGTAACTACAATTGCATCCACATTGGAGCCCACACAGTCAGTTCATGGAGAACAGTGAAAAGGGGAAAATAAATTATTCGTTCGTTTCTTTTAGTCATCTATTCCTTCATACTGTTTTTTCCTAATACGTCCGTGGATAAAGAGGCAGGGGAAAAAACCCACTGGCTTTTATAACATTTAGTTCTCAACTGAAAAAAAAAAAAAAAGTAGTTTTCGCGCTTAGCGCCACTGCCCACATCCCCACGGTAACGTGATCCAAATTCAGATGCTTGGCAATGGTCTCGTATTTATGACGGTCCCCGGGATGACGGGATTCCCCTTTTTACGACCGTCTGAGAAGCAAAGTCAACGAAGAAGCCAGATTCCCTTAACGACGGCAGCAAAAAAACCAGGCTATAAAACGGGACAAATCTCACCTAACAACTGTCTCGCTTAGCTCAAGGAGTTGGACTCAATTGGGACTGTACGATGCCTCCTGGTTTTGCAAATTGCCAATTAGAACGTTTGGCGACCACATAAGGACTGAACAGGCTGTGTACCATTAGCATAAGTTTCAGCCCTTTTCCTGTTTCTTGAAAAGTGGATTGGAGGGGAGAATAATTTTTACTGGTTTAGCAAAAGGAAGTATACAAACACTGATGGGCTATTTCTAAAGTGAGCAATTTACTTCTCGGCCAGAAAATACGCCACGTATCTATGAGAAGTGCAATAAAAACGGACAGACAATTAAAAGCGCAGAGTGGATGTTCTACTTGTACCGTGCAGATTTATATTTAGATTTGCCTGTGAACCAACAAAGGTCCCTTGTCCTTCTGCTGCATCTCACAGAATGAGATAATCAAGCAGAGGTTCGCTTAAAAAGTGCTCCGAAGAACCCAGGAGTACCCAGTAACGCAGAGACCATTAAAACGAAAGACAATCAGAAATAATAAATTGTCTTCATAGCTTTTTGTTGAGGGCCAAAGTCGAGCGCACGTATAAACGGCCACCTTTGGCAATCAAGAGGGGTGTTAAATCATTTCACCTGAAGCATGAATAACCTTTGGCTTTGGTACTGTTAAAAGCAGAATTCCAAATGCAAAGAGAAGAAACCGTGTTTCCTACGATCTATGGCAGCGGTGTCAAACTCAAGGCCCACGGGCCGAATCCTGCTCGCGGGGTGCTTAAATCTGGCCCGTGGGGCTGGCCTGGAAATAGGCAGCCAAAATGGGGTGCAGGTGGGGGTGCATGAGGCCCTCCCCACACCCCGTTTTGGCCAGCAAAGTGTTGCAGGAAGCAGTCTTGGCCGAAAACATGGCGCGGGGTGGCCGGCAGGGGGCTGGTCCATCCCATCTCCCCCCGCCGGCTAGACCGCGGAAGAGAACTACAATGCTGATCCAGCCCTCGAAAAAATCCAGTTCGACACCCCTGGGCTATGGAAACCATCGTAGAGGTGGTCTTTGACTTACAAGCCACAGCGGAGTCCAAAATTTCTGTTGCTAAACGAGACATCGGTTAAAGTGAATTTTGCCCCCAGTTTATGGCCTTTCTCTCTACAGTTGTTAAATGAATCGTTGCAGTTGTTATATAAGTAATGCAGCTGTTACCTGAATCTCTAGCTTCCCCACAGATCTGGCTTTGTCAGAAGGTCGCAAAAATGTGACTGCGTGATCCTGGGACATGGCGACCATCATAAAGACAAGCCAGCTGCCAAGCATCTCAATTCTGACCTCGTGACGGTGAGGACGCTGTAACAGCTGTGCGAAAAACGGTCCGACGTCACTTTTTCAGCACCTTTGCAACTTCAAATGGCCACTAAATGAATGGTTGTAATTTGAGGACTACCTGTACTCAAATGGGAGGCCATCAAAGTGGTAGACTAGACCGGGAAATGCAAAACACTTCCTGGAAAACGGCTGTGGCAAATAACATCTGTATCGCTGCTGGAATAACGGCATATATTTCTATCAAGTTGTGCTCAATTGAAATAAACTTTGAAGGGGTTGTTTTTTGTTTTCTTTACCCAAACTACATAACTAGTGCACTGATGGTGTCATCTAGTATGGTAATGAAACGTCTGCAATAAAACCATCAAGCTCACAGACCCCTCATCTCAACCCCCAACCTACAAATAATCTCCTTTATTGAGGTAAACTTTCCATGTTCCGACATGAAGCTTCAGGCTTTCACTGTGTCTTACAAACATCCTACATGAGTGGTTTTGTCCAAGCTCTGAATATCTTATAAAAAGCTAAAAAAACAAGATCAGAAGGGCTTAGATTTGGATAGAACAAGCATCACAAAGTTGCAAGGATGTAAAACTGAAAATATATATATATATCCTGGAGATAGTTCCTTAGGACACTATTTTCATCTTGCCACTCAAAGCCGCTAGAAATCAAGCTTGAATCCAAAGAGATTTTACGGTCTTCTTCTGTGGCCATCAGGACATGTTTGAGAATAAAACGCAACCTTATTTATAGATTACCGAATCCACCCCTTAAATTATGCAATTAGGCATACATTTTGCCTAAAGGAAGAACACCCATTGAAAGACACTGTACCTAAAGACAGCAATGCTGAAGGACGGATGGAATTTCCTCAGCACAGACTCAATTTACGTGCTGAACTCCAATTATTAAAAGCTTCCATACACTTAATACATTCAATACGTTCCTGGCGCATTTAATATTATCCAGATACATGCCATTTTCTCTGTTAAGGGTGTTTGTCTCCTAGTGGGAAAAGCCCTCAAGTTAAGCTGTAAATACAGCAGTGGGAGCTGCAAACAACTTTCATAATTTTTAAAAACGATTGAATCGCACTCAGATAGGCAGGTAGGATTTCTTCCTTCCTTCCTTATCAGACAAACAAAACGATCTCGAAAATAGTTTTCCTTGCTTTTTCCATCAAAGTTTGTACAACCGGAAGAGTTGCAGATCTGTGGCCAACTGTCCTCCTTATATTACATTCCACATTTTACAAATACAGGATTATTAGCATATAATCTATCAAATCTAAGGGGTTTAAATTGAAGGACAGCTATTTGTAAACATCTGTGTACAATGGTTAAAGTAGCAGGTGTTTCTTTTCAGTTTTTCTACCTTACTTTACAAATTGTTTATTTTAAAAAGCACTTACTGTCATTTTACTGTCTGTATGCGAGCCCTCAAAATATTAACCAGACAGCGAATTAGTGTGGTGCAGTTAAGTTAGAATACTCAGATTCAAACCCATCCTTTGGACCTGTCACATTTTTCTCAGTTCAACCTACTTCACAGGGTTGTTGTTGTGGGGGAATAAAGAGAAGGGAACACTAGGTGTGTCACCTTATGGGGTAGAACCAAAAGCAGGATATAAATCCAACAAATAAATGAACCCTGCTGTCATACAAGTCTTGATCATTTCAAAGAAAGAGCTTATGAGAAGAGAAAGAAGAAGAGAAAAGAGAAAAGAGGGAAGAGGGAAGAGGGAAGGGGGAAGGAAAGGAAAAGAAAGGAAAAGTTTCATTTCCATCCTTTTATAGATGTAGCCAGAAATATGGAAAAACACTATTTAAAACACTATTTTGCTTCACCTAACATCACAGTCCGAATTACTACAAATGATTTGCTTACTTTATCATTGAGTTACATTTAGAGATGTGTCAAGATCAATGCCTTCTACTAACAGTCACAGCATTCAAACGTCAGGTTTTCAATTATAAAAAATATATATCAGAAGTCTACCATACTACTAACTACACATTTTTCAGCCGGGAAACAGCTGGATTATCCTACAGAAATGTCTACCAGAGTTTAGATAAGCCTAGGTATTTCTATGAAAACCTCATTTGTTTGGCTCAAAGTGAACAACGTAATACAAAACTTACCATGTCCATAGCACTTTGTTTTGTTTTGTTTTAGGAATGTGGCAGAGTTATTGTTTGAAACCTAAAACCATTTTTTTTCTGACAAGCCCCATGATGTACCCCAGTGCTCAACAGAACAATTACCTATCATTCAAGTAAAAGCTGGTTGAAGGCTAGTTAAATCATCTTCAGTTTATGACTTAATAATGAGCTAAGTACATCATATAGCATGCAAATATATAAAATACACTTTCTTCCAATCACAAGAGCTGCTTTTATAGAACTTCCTAAGCCAGAATCAGACAACCACTTCATACTTTGTATGAAGCTGGCCGACTCTGATTTTCTTCCTACTGTTCGCAATATTTAATATTGCCCTGTGTAACTTCTACTCCACATGAACTCCAATATATAATCAAAAGTAGGTTGTTACACCGGATTTTGAAATTTGCATTCCTTGCACTATCATCTGAGTATTCTATCGATCACGGTGGTGTAATAATAATGTATCTATAGGTAGTCCTCAACCTACAACTATTAATTTACTAATTGTTTGAAGCTACAACTGCACTAAAATAACTGGGAACATGTACACCATTTCCCCCCACAAGTTTTCAATGTCAACATTACATGTTGTCTTCGACATACAACCGTTATTGAGCCCAAAATTTCTGTAGCCGAGGGAGAAATTTTTAAAGTGAATTTTTGCCCCTTTTCACGAACCTTTCTCAACACATTTGCTAAGTGAATCACTGTAGCTGTTAAGCTAGTAACCTGGTTGTTAAGTGAATCTGGCTTCCCCATCGACTTTGCTTATGAGATCGCAAAACGGGATCACATGACCCATAGGATAATGCAATGGTTGTAAGTATGAACCAGTTGCCAAGCGTCTGAATTTCAATCACGTGACCATGAGGGATGCTGCAACAATCATTCAGAGTGAAAAATGGTCGTAAGTCACTTTTTTCAGTGTTGTAACTTCAAACGGTCACTAAACGAACTGTTGTACGTCGAGGACTATCTGTATACTAAAAAAGAAGCCGCTGACCTTTGATTAATTTAACCATGATCTAACCAACAAGCCCAATTTTCAGAGCTAACACAACAAAGCACCGAATTGTAAACCACATAGGTTTGCAAGACACATTAGCGTAAAGGTGGCTAATGGCTTAATACATTGTCATAGCAAAGTTGCATAATATTTTCAATCTATGGAGGTGAAGAATTAAATCCTAATTCAAATCCAAATTACTGAGATCTGCTGCTGTTAGAACTTTCTAAAAGTATTTCAATAGCCGCTAAATACACAACCGTGTAACTAAGACCAAGGTGTTTTTTTTTTAAGTGTATCAAAACGTTCTCGAAATACAAGATATTACCATTAGTTGGCCTGATTGTGATAGAGTAAGAGGTGTAACGTATTTTTAACTTTCTCTCTCTCTCTCTTTCCCATTTTAGGCCGTAAAGCATCGTTCCTGGTTCCAGGGTAGAAAAATTGTATACTCCAGTTGGAAATGGACAGCGTTATTTCTAATCAATGCCACATTTTTCAAGTGACTTCATACGAGGGTTCGGGTTTTCTCGGCTGCACTAAAAATTCATAATTAAATACATTACTTAAAGGGCTACTCAGCAGCACGGCTATGCAAATTTTGCCAAGTTGCACTTTGTGAAAGCACATTGGCAACCAGTACTGCACACCCTTCCTGATGTGTTGAGACATCCCAGACTGCTAGATAGTTTCCTGCAGCGGCTTTGAGGTTTTTCCCCAAGTCGTTTTCACACACGTGTGCAGGTAAATCTCTCCTGCCAGCAACTACAACAAAAGTGTCCTCTGCACAGGGACACACCAGCAACTTGTAAAAATCTTGGAAGCGGTCGCACAATCCTTCGAGGGGGGGTCGTTTTGCAAAAACGCCGACGTCCTTACGAAATCAAAACTCTACCAAGCAATGCAAACAAGCCTTCAACTTTTCAGCATCCTTTGCAGATAGTCCTCGACTGACGACCACAACCGGGCCCAAAATTACCGTTGCTAAGCGAGACCGCTGTTAAGTTTTGCCCCATTTTGTGACCTGTCTTGCCACAGTTCTTAAGAGAATCACTGCGGTTGTTAAGTTAGCAACACGGCTGTTAAAAGGGAATCCGCCTTTCCCCACTGACTTCGCTCGTCAGAAGGCCGCAAAAGGGGAACACGTGGCTCCCTCCCCATTGGGACACAGCAACCGTCATAAATATCAGTCCGCCAAGGGTCTGAATTTTGATCATGTGATCATAGGGTTGGTGCAAATGTCATATATGGAAAAACAACCCTAAGTCACTTTTTTCCCCAGTGTTGTTGTAAATTTGAACAGTCACTAAACAAACCGTTGCAAGTTGAAGACTAACAGTATATGTCAATTGCCAAGCATCTGAGTTAGAATCACGTGACCACAGGGATTGACGCGTTTTAAATGTGAAACACGGTCACAAGTCACTTCCTCTCATGCTGTTATAACCTCGAACTGTCACTAAATGAGGATTACACCTGAACTGCAGTAAGAGCCCAAATTACCCTAAGTAGAAAACAAGCAAGCCATACATCTTCAAAATACTTAGATTTTATCAATATCCTTTAGAGAATAGCAATCTGTTCTGACCCAGGCTTAACAAAATCACGAAACAGGCTTTCGGTCTCAAAAAAAACGCTTTTTATTTGGTTACTGTGAATTCTTTTCACTCACATCCAGAAAAAACCCAGCAGTAAACCTTTCAAGGTTTTATTGCAAAAACAGATCTTATCAGTCCTTGACTAGTTGCCAGGCTGAGTTTCCAGTCGAAATACTTGGCAAGGAGCCTCTGTGCAGCACCAACTCAGATAAGCAAATCTTCACAATAAGGAGCGAGCTAATTGTGTCCTACAAACACCCCTCCCCTTTTGGCTCCTATTTATTCCTTATGGGACGAGCCATTCAGTGTCCACCTGTGCCTTTCCTTCCAAGTTGAACTCTGTTCCTTAGTTGTTCCCTTCTTCTGACAGCTCTGCACATACGCACATCTGGAACAGGCTCCAGCTGTCCTTCTTCCCCATTGATCTCCGACTCCAAAGGCAGCTGATAACTGTTGGATGGCCCCAGCCCCATCACTGCCTCCAATGCAGAGCACCCATCAGAGCCTTCCCCAACTCCAAGACTGGCCCAAGGTCCTCCCCAACCTCCTCACTGTCTGAGTCTGCCACCAGCTCCGCTGGCAGCTGGTGGGCCACAACACAATCTGCTTGTAAAACAATTTAGAGAAGCTGCGGTCTCCAAAGCAACAACAAAAGCCCAGGTTTGAGAAACTGAGTTCATCAGAACAAGGTTAACATCAGAGGGACGGAGAATATACAGCCCATTAGCATGACTTCCCATATGTGGGTTAGTTTAGGCCATGGAAGATCAAGACGGCTCACTCAAAAACATGGAGCAAAATTTCTGGGATATTCCTGCCCACAGGTTAGGTAGTCCTCAACTTACAACCCTTCGTTTAGTGACTGTTCAAAGTTACAATGCCACTGAAAAAAAGATCGTTTTGCAGCATTCTCCAGAATCAGGTGATCAAAATTCAGAAACTCGGCAACTGGTCCGTATTTATGACGGTCGCAGAGTCCCAGGGTCATGTGATTCCCTTTGATGACTTTCTGACAAAGCCAATGGGGAGGCCAGATTCGTTTAACAACAAATTGACACTGAATCCTATGAGAATTAATTTTAATTAATTAAACATGTTTATGATTGCCTTACAGAACACAACAGCAGGCATCTGTTCACAACCACAAAAAGAAGAGGTCCAAAAGAGATGGAGGCGTGATGTCTAAACGAGCGTAACAAAATAAGCTATTTTCTCCTAAAAGATCTCCAGCGCTGACGTTAATAAGATACTACCTCAAGCACGATGGTTTACAACAGGGCTGCCCAACCTTAGCAAATTTAAGACCCATGGACTTCAACTCCCAGCATGGCTAGCTGGGGAATTCTAGGAGCTGAAGTCCACAACTCTTAAAGGCTGCCAAGATGGACACACCTCTGATCTGTGCTATCCTGTCCAGCTTTCTATACACAGAATGCTTTCCAGAATAAGGCCACTTTTTAATGCCTTAACAAAATTAAGCCTTTGTTGATGAGATCATCAAAATGTCCAGTTACTATAATAAAACAGGCCGTCCACACAACATATTGCAAACCAAACTTATGGGGATGTCCCGACTGCAATCTGAGTTGCCTCTTTTATCAGGGTTATTGGTTAGGGCTAGTCACGACTGATCCAAAAATTGGACGTTCAGCCCCAAACGGGGCTGGGCACAAATAGCTCTCTCCATCACAAGCAATGGATGGTCCCGCAAGAGGCTCACCGATGAGTCAGTTTACAAGGTTTTAACTCTATATAAATAACCAGTATAGGTCACTTCCTGCGACCAGATGTTCATCGCTAGAAAAACGGACGCTCCCAAAATGCAGATGGTATCCAAAATTCTGGCGATGATCACTGTCTCTTCTGCCTTCAGAAAAACTAAAACAAACTCGAGGAACGAGCTACTGTGATGGTGGATGCAATGAGAGCAAAGGAGCCAACAGGTTCAGAATTAGGTAAATGGTTGTTTCCATCCACAAAAGGACACACGGCCTTGTCCAAAACTAACACCACAAGATGCCGACCAGAAGAAAGCAACTTTGCTCATGGACCCCGACAATATCTGACATGTTAAATGCTCAGCGGTCAAGAGAGCCAGCTGTACAATGGACCAAGCCAACACAGGTGGCCCGGCTCTCTTTAGGGTTAAGTCTACCAAACAACCCATGTAGCTTTGAGACAGGAGCCTGGCTTGGGGTGGAACCCCTTCAAACCCCCACCCCAAAAGAGGAAGAGGCCGCTGCTGTCCCCTTAGTCCACCCCCCCCCCATCCCCTTACCTTCTTTATTAAGCCTCATCACCTCTCGGCCGCTGCTGCCACCCTCTTTCCCAGCGTCTTCTAGGTCAACACCTGGGGGGGGGGGGGGCAGAGAAAAGCACCCATCAGAGAAAGATTGCATGTCTGCACCCACAACAGGGGTCCAGCTGGAGTGAGAAAGAGGGAGAGAGAGAGAGAGGGAGAGAATGAAAGAGAAAATGAGAGACGGAATGAGAAAGAGAGAATAAAAGAGAAAGAGCAAGGGAAGAGTGAAAGAGAGTGAAAGAGAGGAAGACAGAGAGAAAGAGAAGGGATGAGAAAGGAGGAGAGGGAGAGAAGGAGAAAGAAAGTGAATGAAAGTGAATGAGAATGAGAGAGAGGGGGGAAGGGGAGAGTGAAAGAGAGAGAATGAAAGAGGGGGGGGACAGAATGAGGAAGAAAAAGAGAGCGAGCAAAGGAGAGTGAGAAAATGGGAGAAAGAGCAAGAGACAGAGAGTGAGAGGGGGCAGAGGGAGAGAAGGAGAAAGGAGGAGAGAGAGATTGAAAGAGAGTGAGAGAATGAGAAAGAGGGAAGGGGTAGGTGAATGAGGGAATGAAAGAGAGAGAATGAAAGAGAGAAAGAGAGACAGACTGAAACAGAGTGAGAGAATGAGAAAGAGGGAAGGGGTGGGTGAATGAAAGAGAGAATGAAAGAGAGAGAGAGAGAGCAAAGTGATGTCCCCCCTCCCCAGCAGCCCAAAGCCCACCATGCTCTCCCTCCCCCCCACCCCGCTCCCTGCCTCCCCCGCACCGGCATCCTCCCTCCCTCCCTCCCTCCCTCTGCCGGGGCATCCTTGGCGACGGTCGCCCCCTCCCTCCCTCCCTCCCTCCCTCAGCCCGGCCCCTCCGCCCCCGCGCAGGGGTCTCTTGGGGGGGGGGATGAGTGGGGGGGCAAGGGAGCGAGGCGTGCCAGCTTCCCCTCCCTCCCCTCCCCTCCCTCCCGACGCCAGGCATGGGGAGGGGGATTCACCCCGGCGGGGGGGTCTTACTGTGCGGGAGGGCGGCTTCCCGCACCCAGGCGGCCCAGGGCTGGCCCAGGAAAGCCTCGGGACTGGGCAGGGGCCGCTCCAGGGCCGCCATGGCAGCAGCAGCCGCCGCCGCCGCCGCTCCTCCTCCTCCTCTTCTCCTTCTTCTTCTCCTTCCTCAGCCGCCGCTTCTTCCGCCCTCCTCCTCTTCC
>JAEANM010008248.1:0-17138 GCA_017656035.1 Myanophis thanlyinensis | reverse complement strand
GTATGGAGAAGTGATAATTCGGGATCTTGCTGCTCTCAAAAAAAGATATATTGTTTGATGTTTGTTTGTGTAGTTGTCTGTTTGTTTGTTGTTGAAAATTTAATAAAAATTTTACAAAAAAAAAAAAAAGGGACTATTTGGAGTTTCAACTTACCCCTTTTTTATAACGTCTTCAAATCTAGGGAGGCTGCAGAAAATTTGAACAGAAAACCCCCATTCGTATAATATCAATTGGACGTTATGCAGACCTAGACTCATAGATATTCATTATGGGGAAAGGGGAAAGAAAATACCAAAACCGACATCATGGTGTCATTCAGGGTGCCCTGGAATAAATTACTTATTTGCAAATAAGTCTTGAAAGAACTATTTCATGATACACTTTACATCGTATCATTGCTTTCATATTGTCATTTTGACATATTTAGTATGCTTTCCCACTTTCAGATATATTTATTTTTAAGAAATCAGGTTAAAAAATAAACAAATAGATTGATTCTGTTTACTTATGTACAAAATTCAAGAGCACAAAATTCCATACCTGTTATTTTCATACCTAGTATCTTCATGTCAGGTTCTTTGAAGTATACAAAAATATTTACATTAAAATAATGTTTTTATATGCATTTCAGAATAAGTTATTTTTGAGGTATTGGAATTAAATATACAAAGAACTATAGGAATAATATAAATTATTTTTCATCTCTTTCTAGCTAACCGTCTATTGTTTATTTTCTGACTGTTATACTACTAAGTCTAAACTATCAGAATGAAAGTTCATTTTATTACTTGTAGGATGAGATTTTGATTTCACTGAATTGGAGAAGGGGAAAAGGAAGATATACAATATTTCAGGCAGATGCCTGAAAGTACAACTCACAAGTTAATATGATAAGAATGTGATGATTGTTACAATGCCATGTGTGTGTGTGTTTGTGTGTGTGTCAGTTCTTGCTGATCTAGCTTTTCCCAAACCAGGTTAAATTTCAGAAATTGAGCCATCTGTGTGAGATACCTTGCTCTTGAGTGACAGGAGATCAGAATGAGATCAAGGAAATATTATTACTTCTGATTTGTCACAGAAAGCAATGTTCACCTGAATTTATTACTAGCACTTAAACTTGACACAGGATCAAATTGTACCATTAGTTCCACTTGGGAAAGTGTGTTAACTTCAAGTTAATATATTTCCTAATATCATTTCTTGGAAAATTAACTCAGGAAAAAGGTTTAAAAATATATACAGGCTGTACTTTATAATACTAATATTATAACTTATGAAATAGGTAACGAATGTGATTAAAAATGTTAAAAAGTAATATTTATATCATCCAATACACAAATTTCACCATGGGATTAAGTACCTCAAAACAAAATCTGTGAAGACATTTGGGAAAGACTAAATGTCATTAACCAGATGTTTTATTTATATATGATTAGATTTAACACCCTTTATTTACAACCATAGTAAACAATTACCTCTAACATATTTAGAGTGTCCTTTATGGACAAATAGGAAAGAAAAAATAGAAGATAATTTGAAATTTGCAATATTAGTTTAAATGTTTAATTCTAAGTAATTGAATAATATTTGTTCTTATTGTTCTAACTCTTCATCCTGAAAATGTCTTAATAATTTTTAATTCTGTTTGAGTGGCATGATTGACTGAGGGAGGAATTATTGTGCAATTAATCCATCCCTTTGCACACATTTGAAGATAATGATTTATTTTGAAGTTCTTCTGCAAAACAGGCAGGACTGGAGCGGAAAAAGTCATAGTAGGCCAATCTGAATTAGACAGTTTTGAGCTTTTCTCTATTTTTTTTAAGCTACTTTTTTTTGGCTCGTTGATTGTCTCCTTGGAATAGTACATAAATGCTGTTTATGTCTATGTGCCTGTTGATGGCTTATTTATCAGAGTGCCAGGCCTCTAGGATTTCCCTAGTGTTTTTTGTATTTGTCTAGAATGGTTAGTTTCCCAGCTGAAACTATGACTAAGTCAATTCATGTATTGTGAAAATAAGAATATTTCATCATGTCTTCTGACTGCTAGTTGGAGTTCATGGATGAGCTCTGCTAGTTGACTGCCCGTTTGTCATGCTGTTGCAGTCTTGTTGTATATGTTGTAGATCTCTGTTTTTTCATCTGGGACTGATGCATCTTTTAGTTTACTTAGACTGTTTTGGGGTTTTTTAGTTGATTATGTGCTATGTTGTAATAGTTGTAATAGTCTGTTAGTAGTTTCTGCAATATTTTTTCTATGTAGCGGTTTTATCCTTTTCACAGTGTTTTATGTTGTTGTGCTATGTTGGCTTGAGTAGCCAAAACTTTTTGATTAACTTGTGTGGATATCCATTTTGTTGGAAGATACTGTCTAGATTATTTGTTTACTTTTATGCAGTTCAAGGTTGCTGCAGTGTGTTTGTGCTCATCTGAATAATATTCTTCTACAGCTTCTTATGGGAGGTTGGGTTGTTCCTTGGTAGTAGAGCACTTGGTTGATATGGGGTAGTTTTTTAAAATAAACATTTGTTTCTAGTTTGCCAACACTTTCTATTGACTTGTGGGAAGGTGTTGTTTTTTTTCTTCTCTTATGAATTTTATACCTTTGAAGATATTGATGGTTTCATATGTTCTCTCCAGTTGGTCCTTTTTCACGATGAAAAAAAAAATCATCTATTTACCAAATCTTCACCTTTGATTGTGTGTATGAAAGTGCTATCATTTTGAGGCATTATGGCCTCTGATAAGAGACCTGAAAATAGTGATCCCTCTTTTGATTTGTTGATATATTTGTCTGTTGAAAGTATATTGTTATGCAAAGTTTGATAAGATCCATGATTCTAATACTCTCAGAATTTGACAGCATCTGTTTGCCATTTTATTGCTACGTATGACAATATATATGCAGAGGTGATATAGTAAAGGATATTTTTGAACAGAATAGAGTAGATAGTCTGTTTCTGCCTTTTAAAATGAATATACTTCTCTGCATTTTGGTGATAACTGTAGTTCTTTTATTATAAGGCCTGTTTTATTTTTTTCAGCCATTAGTCATGAGTTCAATAATATGTTCCCTAAGGGTAACTATCAGGTACAGGTGACTTTTCTATCTGTTCCTTTTATAATTCTTACCCAAAATACTTTAATAAACCCTGCTACCAATTTCCCAACCATAAGGGAATATCCATTCCACCATAGATCTAAAAACAGTTATTGTAGGAGATAACCAGATAACCCTTACTTCAGGGTTAAACATGTAATCAGGTTGGAGTTGCTATGAACTCATAAGAGACCTAAGTCCAACTCCTCTTGAAATCTGTTCACTCTTATTTGGCACTAATTTGACATTACCTTTAGTAGATCAGATTCTTGTGAATAGATAGTATGAAATAAACTTGTACAGTTAGTCCTCAATTTATGAGCTTTTCCATTCCATTCATAATCCGAAGATTGGTAGGACTGAATCTTGTACCTTGAACATGATCAATCCCTCCTTTCGCCCATGCATTCATTAATAGAATGAAAAGCTCATTGAGTACACATGAGGTATTTCAGAGTGGGGAAGGCCATGGGGGTTTACTGATGAAACAGGCCACTTGCCTAAGACCACCCGAGGCTGACCCACTGAAATACCTCATGCTTCCTGCAATTGCTTTCCCCACCAACCTGCCATGCCAGATCACTTACCTTTTGAAGATCTATCAAGCAGTCTCCTCTCCAGCCTCTCAGCCATTTGAACTCCTCTGCAGTTCTGTTTGACCCTCTGTGGGCCTCCCTCAGTATGTTGCAGGCAGAAATGGAGCTTCTGGGAGCCAGATCCAGCCCTCTGATGCCCAATTTGGTCCTCTGGGGCCTCCCATACGCTATTGCAATCCAAAATAGATCATTGAAGGGACTGCAATAGGCCGGGGCACTCCCACAGATGACTAAACAGAGCATCAAAGAGATATACACAGCTAAGAGGCTGGAGAGGGGACTGCTTGCTAGATTTTCACAAGGTAAGTGACCCAGAATGGCAGGTTGGGTGAGGGGGAAAGCAATTGTTGGGAGCATGAGACCCAAACGGAGTTTCTGAGGGGTGGATCCAACCCTCAGAAGTTCCATTTGGTCCACAATGTGCCAGGAAAGGCCTCTGGAGACCCAAATAGAGAGTGTAGTGGTAGATCTGCTCCTCAGAAGCTCCATTTTGGCCAGCAATGTTCAGAACAAATGTTGCCAAGTCTCTGTGGTTGTTCGTAAGGGTGAACAAGTGCCAGGGTGATGCAAGATTCATAGTTTTGGGACTTGTTCACAAATGCTAAGGGATGCTTATCAGATAACTTTGAATATTTATTAAGTGAATGCTCATAACCCAGGCATTACCTGTAATGCTAACCTGGCTCCTGATTTCCTGTGGCTAATACTACAATTAGGACATTTTTGTTTAGGATCAGCAAAATATATTGTTATCTTTTATTCATAGCCACAGGTTTTAATAGTTTTTCTTTATTACTGTATTTATACAAAACAGTGACCCTACAGAATTATAGATATATTGATACAGATACATAAAGGTGAGGGTCTAAGTTTACCAAACAATAACCTTTGAATTCAACCTACTGAAATATCAATATCCAGAGGCTGATTCAATATTTCTCTCACCCAGCTCAACATTTTCCTTAAGAGGACAATACATTTTCAGCCACAAAGTACACATGCAGCACAATCCAACTCTTTCTTTGGTAAGGTTGCTTTTCATTGCAGAAATTTTTCTGGCAATTTATATTTTTGGATTTACTTGTAGTCACTTCCAAATCTAACCAGCTCTTTGTTGCCATTCTAGTTCTGCTGGCCTGAGCTGTTGTTCTCCCTGTCTCATGCTGGGAGCTTTTGCTCATTTATTCTCATTCTTTTCTCTGGCTGACACATGGAATTATTTCCTTCTGAGGAGAAATTCACTTGTTGATCCATAGCTCTATGCTTCAGGCAGTTTTGCCAGCAGGGCACAACGAAGAATACAAGCACTGTATACTCTTTCTTTATCTCTTATTTGTGGGTAATCTTTCTGCCCCCTGTTCTTATAATTGAAGCCCATTATTCTTATCTTCTGTTAAATTTCTTAAATTGTCTCTGATTACAATTCTTTCTTTCATTGTGCAGATAGCCTTTGGTTAATGTACAATTATTCAGTAATTGTTAGAATTAGTACTTACAACTGGGTACCTTCTGTGATCTGCCCAGCACTTTGCATACACCCTTGTGCATCCTCCCCAAGCCATGTAGTAACCTTGCACATACAACTTCACATTCTTGTGTACCATTGTGCTCTCTCCTTACACTGTACCTCTCATGCACCCTCTATGAACTTCCCTGTTGCATGTTGCATCTTTCATACACTGTCTTGCACTCCCTCTCCAATCTTCCCTGAGTAGTACTGTATTAAGGAAGTGCACAAGTTACTATATAAAATTCAAATTCAAATTTTATTGGTCACATACACAGTCATACACGGTATGATATGCAGTGAAATGCTTACTTGTGCATCCTCCATAGATTATGGAGGATGCATAAGTATGTAATGGATATGCAAGAGAAGCTTGGTTCAGGGAGAGAGGGTGTGAGGGTGTGGTGGTGTGTGATTGGCCAGAGTGGCATGAACACAGACTGATAGGGGGTGTACAGGTGATGGAGAATTATTCCATCAACATTGATCTTCCCTGCTGACTTCCTCATTGACTTTCAGGGGGAAATGTTAGGGAAGACTGCAAATGACAATAACATGATTTCAGGGATGCTTGGCAACCAGTCATAAATGTGAACATGTTGCTGGGCAGACAGATCATGATCACATGATTGCAGGGATGTTAGGACAGCCAAAACTCCAAGTACTGATTGTAATCACTTTTTGTTCACTGTTTTCATAATTTGGAATGGTCACTGACCAAATGGTTCTAGGTCAAGGATTATCTGTAAAGACATGAAATATCCTTTATCCTTTAAAGGAACTGAGATGTCTTAGTAGTTAAATATACTGATCTTCTTAGCTAGAAAGCTGCCAAGTTATGCAGCACTTCAAGACTGAAGTGCTGCATAACAAATTGAACTCCTGTTCCTACCCCAACTGTTGCCCACCTAGCAGTTTGAAAGCATATAAATGCACATAGATAAATAGGTATCACTTTGGTGGGAAGATATAGAATTCCATGTCCTTTCCCATATAAGTCATATGACCACAGGAAATGTCTTTGGACAACACTGGCTCCCCCAGGAAAGAAACAGAAATGAGCACCACACCCTAGAGTCAGACATGACTGGATAGGGAACCTTTATCTTTTTAATTTCTTTAATATCACTTAGCACATGGAATTGCATCCAGACAAGCATTAACAATTCATATGCCCTCTTCTATATTTCAGGCTTCAGCTTCATCCCCATTTCTTTTATTCTTAGTATTTTAGAAAACTGTCATTCTTTTGAGATATTCCAAAGGCTCAAAGTAATTAGAATTCTTCTCATATTGGTTCCAATTTCATAATTTGATAACTTTTGGTTGCACCAATGTTATAATGATCAATACTATTCTGCTACTGCTAACTAATCACTTCCCTCCTGGTGATAGCTTATGTTAATGGACTTGATCTTAGGAACTGCAGACACTGAAGGTTCAATGGTTCAGGTGTGTCTATTCCTGTCCCACAAGTTTTTCTATATTGTCATCATGATTCCAGCTCACTATGTTAGTCAATGCACTTGATAACTCAAAGCCTTTAATGACTTGCTGACTCATCGATCTCCAGCTAACTTACTGTATGTCTCCCAAATCTCGGTGACTGTAGGGACTATAATAGTATCAGTGCAGCTCAATCTAATCAGTCTAATTGAACTTTCCTTGATATTTTCAGTTTTTATTTATTGTCCATAAACAAACTAATATTTTTAACTTCACATTTAATCAGAAAGGCAGGGCACATTATCTCATTTTATAATAAATTTCACTAAATAATTTTTACTTCTAGCTAAAAGTATTTCTCCTTTAAATGAGACCTTAGAAGAAATGAAGAAAATACATAATGCTTATCTTTGTGAGCTAGTAATATACATACAATATAACATGCCATTTATTAACCCACCTAGTGTAAATCAGATTGAAAATTTAAAATATTTAAATTATCCAAACATTGCATTTGAAGAATTCAGGGATAGTGGAAATGACAACTATTTGTCATTTTGCCATTTTCCTAGTTAGCTCTTATCCCATATTTTACCATCTCTCATTTTCTCTCTCTCTTTTCCACACAGACACACACACCAACAGACAGAAATGAAGATAATGGTATGATTATTTGGTCAATAAATATACATAGAATTTATGGCAAGTGGAGTGTGCATGTATCATCTCATAAATTCTCATATAAATAGCAGTTCAGTTCTTCTTGTACTGCAGACTAAATTCCTTTCTCAAGGATTACTCTTGCTTTTAATCTTTTCAGATGAACTGAAGTCCTGTTGCTCTCAACTAATAAATTAATGTGTATTTGTAAGATAGTTTATATAAGTAGAGTGTGAAGCATGTTAGGCAAATTATGAATGAACTTATGACTGTTGCAAGCAATTTAATAAAATCAATTACAAATAATGAATGTTTGTCTTTCATACTCCTCATGATGATACCTCAATGCTCTTTCATTAAATCTCACCACATGGAAGAAAACTCACCAGTGTAGAAGGGAAACAGATGTTTTGTTTTTCCATGGCTGCATCATGACTACTAATTCAACAGTTTTACACCATTTCACATGCCAAGCTGGGATTTTTTTTTCTGATAGTTTAAAGAAAAGAGAGAGATAAGAAAAGCATAAAGCTATCTCTCCCTTGACTATCTGCCATCCAGTGCAATAGCTAATTGAAATCTCTAGGAACAAGTAGCATAACTACTGTTTCTCAAGATGTTCCATTTATTGAGAGAAAAATGTATACAGACATATGTCTTTACCTCTCATTTCCTTTGGGTGATGTTATTTGAAGTTCTGTCACTAATCCTTCAAATATTTATATTTTCAGTAATGTAGTAGCCATTACTTTAGAGCCCATCTAAAGCCCATTTATCTCAATATGGTGATTTTTACCTCCATCGATAAAAAAACTGTCTAACCAATGTGTCTCACACTGCTTTTATTCCTATCTATCTATCTATCTATCTATCTTATTCTCACAATGGTCATAATGGTGAAGATGTTTTTAAAGTATATGGATAAATAACATTGCAAGTATGTATGAATTAGCTATAGTTGTTTCAAGTTGCTTGGGGGGCAACATATAACAATAGCAACAATTGGAATCTGCAGTGAGACAGGTGATAAAATAATTGGAACTTTCAAAGTCTCCCCTTTTCATTTGCATGAAAACAATGCATTGCTTTGTATCTTGTTTACATATTGTTAATTACATAACATATCAGCTCCCTTTGGAATAAATCCTTCCAGAATGATACTTCATACTAGAAGAAACCTCTCAGTGTTTAAATAAATACTGTTTAAATAGTGACAGCCAGATTTTATAGCATTCTGGAAGAAGAGCTTTTAGAAGTACCAAGAATTCTCCTCCACTATGTAGCAATTATATACTGATTTAATTTGTCTCTAATATATATAAAAAAATAACAGGTGGTAATTAGGTTTCTATGCTTATTAGTTAGCAACTAGAAATGTTCACACTATATTCTGATCAGTCATTGACTTGGGCAATGCTAAACAGACCCTTCAATGGAAAAATAAAAAGGAAAAATAGACCATTAATTCTTGTTGAAAAACATGGAATATGATTTTAATCTAAAATACCCAAAGTTCTCATTTTAACTTCAGAAAAATTATAGTATCACTCAGTGGGATAACATTTTATTACCATATTTGTCTCACTAATGAAGGAATTACTGAAGCAGTTTGGAATTACATACATATCCAAGTTCAATTACATTTAGTCATTAGCCATCTAAGGGCACTGTTCATGAATATAGGATTAATGGATTCCAAACTCTTGCCAAATTCCAGCTGAAGTGATTATTAAGCACCATCATTAATTTAAATAATAAAATCCAGAATATTTTAATTTGTTCTGTGATGTTTTGTTTCATGTTACAAGTGCTAGGTGATAGCTTCTTGCTGTTTTCCTATTACAGTAGACATACTGAGTCAACCTTGTACAATCATAGCACATAACTATGAAGTAATTTAAACTTATCAATATATGGAATTGATTTTGATGCAGTCCTTTCACATTTTTGATCCAGCCATTGATTGTGCAAATTATGTCCATTTTTTGTATCCTGCAGCCAGCAGCACTACAATTCAATTTTTTCCAGAGGATTCCCTTGTATGCACAATCATTAAATGTGAAGAGATAGAGAGAAATATAAAAACATTGCCTAATCTGCAAAATGCACTAACATAATTTAAGTATTTAATAGAAGGGCAACACTGAATACAACATATATTAATTCATTTTGAAGAACAGCCTGTTCTACTGATCATTTGTAGTAATAAAAAAGTTCCATTTCATATGGCAATCACTTTGAGAATCTTATGAAAAAATAGCAAACTTAATCCCTAAGTGTGAATTCTTTATGAAGACAAAATGGCACTTGCAGACTCATTGCACAATGAAATGTGCAATATTTACAAAAGAAATATACTCAATAGAAAAGGGAAGGGAAGAAGAGGGAAGGGAGGGAGAAAATATTTAAATGGGAAATAGACTATGACTAAGAAATGTTTATTGCTTGCTTAATCCAGAGCTAATCCTCAATTAGCAACCACAACTGGAACTAGCATCTCAATTATTAAGCAAAGTGGTCACTAAATGAAACTACAATTTCATTTATTATCTCACTTCACCCTTCCTTTGCTTCATACATCTGTGAATATTATAAGTGCAAGGACCAGTTCTAAATTTACATTTAGAGCCCTTTTCTGAGGGAGATGGACAGCTGAGAAATAGGAAAATAAGTAAATAAGTAAATAAATAAACAAATAAATAAATACATTTTCATTACCATCATACTGTGAACAGTCATTAATGAGATAGTCCCTAAACAAAAATTACCCATAAAATCAATCAAAGATAAAAGATGGCAAGTGTGATAAAGCAACGTATCTCACTGTCCATTGTGAAAGGCTGGAATGAAGCACCCTTGTTTTACTAAATGAACAGAGGAGTAATCAATATTTATATCTCTGACAATATTTTTGCTTGCAGGTTATTGCAGGTTTGATATATTAGGATAGTCTGAATTGATAATTGTGCTACAACTGTTTGTCTGAATCCAAATTATTTTAATCTTAAATAAGTAGTAGAATATAATTGAAGACAAAGTTGAAAGCAATATCTTTGGAGGAGATTGCTTTGGTTTGCAAAACAAGCTAATTATTAAATAATATGGATTGTAATTAAAGACACTATATTTCTAAAATATAAATTCAACCCCAAAGGAGACATTAATAAAAGTTGATAAATGCACTATAGATAAAAAGTTTTGTTGCATTTTCAAATCTGTTTACATTGGTCTAATGCAGGGGTGGGCAAACTTTTTGACTCGTGGGCCACAATGGTTTCTAAAATTTGACAGAGGGGCCGGGCCAGAATAGGAGAATGGTGTGTTTGTGTGAAATAATATAAATTAAATGTAAAAACCATTACATGAAAAGATTTGGTCTTTAACAGGCAGCAAAACACCATTGTGCATAGTTTATTGGAAAAATCAAATGATCTCGGGCGCTCTGCAAGGGAAAGATGGCTGTGTGCGGTGGGAGGGCTTGCTGTTTGCACACGCAGGACATTTTGTGAGGGCTCCGGGATGTGGAAGCCGGATCGGTGTTGTGTCCCTGTGCTAGGGATACGCTGCCGAGGGAGGCATCAGTGAGGGCGGAACTCCCCAGTCTGTGCCAGAATTAGTTTGGCGGGCTGGATTAAAAAGACCAATGGGCCGGATGTGGCCCGCGGGCCATAGTTTGCCCATGTCTGGTCTAATACTATTTATTTGAATCATTTTACTTACATTATTATTATTCTTCTCATTATTCCATCACTGTCCCCTCCCATTATGATTATAACTTGTTGCTTGTATCCTTACATTTTATACTGATTATTGTTTCCTAGTATGATTTGATTTCTTATTTATATCCTATGACTATCATTAAGTGTTGTATCTAATGATTCCTGATGTATGTACCATTTCCTTTTATGTACACTGAGAGCATATGCACCAAAGACAGATTCCTTATGTATCCAATCACAGTTGGCCAATAAAAAATTCTATCTATTTATCTATCTCCATCTGCAACACTTATTATGTAATGGAACAATTATGACATAAATATTACTTAACAAAGACATTATTTTATAGTTCCTAGAATAATATATGAATCATTTAAAGTCAAACAACCTCAAGCTTTTAAATAATGAAGTCGTTACTAAAATAATTTAAAGGATAGGAAGCAGATAACCAAGCATCTATCCTTTTCTATCAGCACTCTTTTAGTTTCAGACTCTCATCCATTGATACAGCAGTTTTCATGCTTCTTCATATCCTATAGATGGTGTTTGTTTCACTAAGCGGGTTAACTTATCTTATTGACTGCCTCCAGGCTAGTTGTCACAAAAAATACATGAAGTAGTAAACTTGAAAATAGACTTTTTTCCCTTCAAGTTTCACCTGATGGAATTTCATTATTAGAAGTACAAAAACAATGATTGAAAACTTTTCTGCTTGAGTATTTTTGGGAAGGAAAGCTTTTTTTGAAGGTATATTCAGACCTTCAGGTATATTCATATATTGGAAGTATATGAGCTTTATCTATAGGCTGAAATTATATAGCCCAGATATGGTTTTTCTTCCTGACTAAATTAGGCAGTTAGTAAATAGACAACTTCTTAGTAATATTTTGCTAAATGAATAAATGTGACAGATAAAGTTATTATATAATATTTTCCCAACATACTAATAAATAGAACAGGAAGGTATTCCTGCTAACAAATCTTTCTTGATATATGCCAAGCCTTTGAAAAACTGTAGCCCAAAGCAAACAGAATATTTCTGCAAGCTATTATTCTGCTATTATTTGTTTGAGTGTAAAGTTAAGAGTTACTGTGAAAAACCTAATTATAATATATAAACTTGTATTTTATTTATTTTAGCACCATATGGGTTTGCCATCTGGATTATTCTTTAATATCATTAAAACACAAAATCAAAGCATTATATCCAACACTTTATAAACAGTGGGAAAACTGTCAATATTATTTTCATGGTACTCATTCCTCATTTATCATGGCTCTACTTTGCCAATTAATTTTTCATGTTGTTCCACTATATGTGTAAACACAGGAAATATGTGGATTAATTAAGATTAAAGTAATGATCATTTCCAGATACGATTCTCATACATCTGGGGCATTGAGATAAATTCTTACTGTCAGAGTATAGAAATCAATATTATAAATAAATACCTTCTGTTACTTATTGTTCATCCCACAAGTTACTAATCAAAGTAAAAATGTTAAGTTAGAAGAAAACAATTTTAGTGTTTTTTTTTAAATACTATTTACAAGGGGAAGGAAAGATAATTCTTTATGCAACACTTCCAGGATAAAATATATAACGTATGTTTGTATGCATGCCTTCAAACCTGTACATATACATACTTTAAGTTAGCATACTCAAATATTGCAATAATTTATTTCTCTAAAGGAGATTCTTGTTCTTTATCCGTCTGTAAGCAGTCCTTTTCGATATTCTGTTTCCCTTTGATTAAACAGTGTCATCTAACAAGGATCTGAAAATGGAAGTCCTGACCTTGCTAGCTTTTCAAAAATATAAAAGATCTTGTTTTTACCTGAAAATTGGACCATGAAATCTTAGTTTTCAGGAATCGTTTGGAAGGAATCTTTGTGAATAAAGAACTAACTTAAAGTTCTTCCAAAACCTTGCAAGATTTTTTGGGGTGGTTTATAAAACAACTATTGTATTTAGTTCCAAACCAACATATAAATTTAAACAATAAATAAATAACCCTGAAAATCTTATAATGCTGACTTGCAATCCTCACTTTGGATTTGGTATCTCTTGATTAGTTTTATTATGGCCAACCATGGCAATATACCTATTGCATGTTAGTAATGTTTTTTTTTAATGCACTGCTTATTTGTCCTATATTGATCAGAATTAGAAATTATTTTTAAATACCCTACACTTTCAGAAACTAGTTTCTGCATTATTTTTTCTTATAATGAGGATCCATTTTGATATGCACAGGGGACTTAAGCAAGATATTTAGCTGCATATAAATTGCATAATCTGAGCACTTGTGCTCATTAGCTCATTGATGCCTTTAATCAATGAGTTAACTGATATATATAGCAACATGTCCTTGCTCTTGCCACAAAATTAATAAAAATGCTTAAACAATTGGATAATGGAATGGAAAAATAGAATGTAAGAAAAACAAAAATTTCCAATTTTCTCTCTTGTTAGTTGTGAAGTCGTGTCCGATCCATTGAGACCCCATGGACAACATTCTTCCAGGCCTTCCTGTTCTCTACCATCCCCCAGAGTCCATATAAACTCATGTCAACTGTTTCAGTGATTCCATTCAGCCACTTCATTCTCTGCCATCCCCTTCTTCTTTTGCCCTCAATTGTTCCCACCATTAGGCTCTTCTCTAGTAAGTCCTTCCTTATCTCTATCCAGTGTTAAATTTTTTGCCTTCTTTATTACTATTACAGGAGCAATCGCCCATAGATGAAAAAGGTCAAACTCAAAGTATGGTTCAGGTTCTGAAATATCTGAAGGATCAATACCTTTTATTATAGCAGCTAAAATACAAAGTCAAGAGTAAATTCAGTATTTCAGGTTCTCCACAAACTCCTGTTTACTGGGTTACCGACTTCAATGAAAAACAGAACAAAGTAGGGAAAGAATTGTATTGGCACAGATCTAAGGAAGTGTGAATTGGGAGGAGGGAGGTAAAATGAACATTTTGCCCTAGGCTTCTCAGGGTTATAAAAATATTTTTAAAAGATGTAAAAGGCTAATAAGCAGCTGAAATTCTAGTTGTAAAGAATAGGCTGGAAAAGACCCCTAGCAAATGAAATGTTTCTATCAAATGCCTTACAAATTGTATTAATTTGGCATTGCAGCATGGTTAAAAACAGAACTGTGGAATGAAGTTATAAAACAGCAGACCACTTATAAAACATGCACTAAGATTATGGATTATGGATTAGGGAGGAGTAATATTAAATTAAAAGTAACAGTTGTTTTTGTAAAATTGTGTTTAATGCCCAAAGAGATTGTTCTTATCTAATCATATTGGCATACTGAAATATATTGTATATTGTAGAGCACTGCTATTAATATGTCTTTGTGTATTCTTTGTAGTTATGGTCCAAATTCAACACAATTCAACACACACACACACACACTGTATTAAGTTCATTTTTCTTAATATATCACACACTAAATTTCCATCTTGCTTCGTAGTGGTTGAAGAGCTAAGCTTGTGTGATACAAAAAGATGTTGCAAATTAGTAAAGGAAAATAATTCTGCACAAATTATGGAGTACTGTAATAAATCTATAACACCTAAGTGATTGATTGTAAAGCCACCTGAAGTACAGGAAATAAAATTGTTTCATCAGAGTTTCTATTAATGTGGTAAGTTTCTAGCTTAATTTATTTTTTAAGATCAAAACTCAAATTCCATGAGAAGAGTTAGATAGGAAATCAGCTTAGATCAATTTAAGAGCTTGTGTAATTTGCCATGAAGTAAATTACTAGACTCATTAAACATATTATTCTTATTCTTGATTGATAAAACTACATAAAATAGTAAGGCAAAATTTCCCATAAATTGTGATCTAAATAGCAATATACAACAAAATCAGATGACTAAAAATTCATACTACATTGAATATATTAGTTTGATCAACTATATATAAGCGTAAAGCAATGTGTCCATATGATTATTATGTGCATTTTTTTTTCAAAATAATTTAATGAAATTTTTATGGAAAACTTTGTAATTGATCTAGGAAAAAAAATCTTTTAAAAATGTCTTCCAAGAGACAAAGTTTTGGCAAGAGGTTTTAATAAAATCAGATTTATTATAGCATAAAAATGGTATGCCTGATTTAATGCGAACCTGAAAAGTTGAGGACCAGAGCTATTTTCACAGTACTATAAAGACAATTTATAATATGTAGAAAGTCATTTGCACCATACTTGATTAGACATTTGTAATTTGCTTGATTGAAGCCAAAACTGTATTAAAACATATTCTAACCATGGAATGGTTATTTCTTAGGGACTAAGAAGTGTTGCTCTATTGGAGACAGTATGCTTTACGACAATCAATTGCATTATTTCTTGCACTGTCAGTGGCTTCATCCATGGTAAAACTCACAAAAGCAGGTAAGTTCTCAGCAGGCTGTTTCTTCCCTGGATCTCAAAAGTCTGAGTAGATAACTAGGAATCCCTTCTTATAGTCTTGGCATCTTTGTGAAGTTACTAAAGACTGTATATGGCACTGGGTCTGCTACAACACCTCAGAGTCATTGAACATCCTATAATTTTGTTAGCAACACATTCAAAAGTAGTTTTCCATCAACTTTCTAGAAATGAGAACATGTGACTGGTCCAAAATAAGTTGCTTGACATTTAAGGGAGAACTGGAATTCCCAGTTCCCAGATTTTAGTTAATTGCTTTTAATCATTAGTCAAAACTGACAATCACATGCTTACTAATCTTGTAATGAAATAGCCTCCCCATTTTCTATTTTTCATTATCCCTGTTAACTTATTAATTAATAGGCACTTTATTGTAATAATGACACTATAACTAATAAGCTTAATATTATTGCTAATAAGCATATTATTTATTGTCATTGCATTTTCATAATTCAGTTATCCTTTGATTATTTGGAGATAATGTGTGTGGTAGTAAGGAGAGAGGTATATATACATATTTTAACAAAATAGTAAAAATACAGAGAGGATTTTTATCAATTAAAAGAAGGTGGATATATATTGGACATTTGTCTGAAATGCTGTAGCATTTCCTGATTGTGCAGGCAGTTGGATTAGAAGTTCTCCAAGGTCTCTTACAACTGTTGTTCTGTTATACTGATATACACATACATACATACAAACATACATACATACATACATACATACATACTGAAATGTATGAATCTATCTGCTATGGTTTACTATTATGCACAATGTATTTATTAATCATAATTAAAATTCTTATTTATTATATTGCATTATTTCAGTTTATACAAAAGATTCCTTACCATGAAAGAAAAGTTCCATTCCAAACATGATGGAAACTCAATTATTTTAAAATAATTGAGCTTCCATCATGTTTGGAATGAAAACCTTCTTTCTTTCTTTCTTTCTTTTTATTAAATGCCAGTGACAAAAAGGGGGACAAAACTTACTAGATCTAGTCAATTTTATCTCCCTTTTTGTCACTGGCATTTAATAAATTAGGCATATCATTGTGATAAGAAGAAAGGGGTGCTTCTTGTTTTTCTCAAAAATAAGAAGAAAGGAAGGAAAAACAAAAGCAAGAAATGTAAATTGCAAAAGAAGGGTATTTCTCAAAATGGAGAAAAAAGTACATTGCTGTAGAAGATCAAGGGGATAAGCTTAATGAGATAGAACTGACAGGAGTTAATTATTTATTTGATGTTATACTCAAACATGACTTGTTTCATTATTCCTATTAAGCTTACTATAAGTCTCAGTCATTCTAAGTCTAAGTCATTCCTGTTGCACTTTATATTCTTTATTCTGCAGTATTTCATGATCAGATATATAGTAGGTTAATTGAGAGGAATTGTCTTTCTTCCTTTTTCCATATCATTTTATATATGTTGGTATTTTTTTCTGTTGTCTACTCCTTAAAGATATGTAGTTAATTTTGCTTTGTGCCAACTTAAGTCATTTGTTTAACCATGACTATAACTCAAACTGATAGATGTAGCACATCTATAGCGTAAGACTATAAAATTCTTTTTCCTCACAAATATATTTTATTCAGTTTTCTTATTACAAGTAAATAATAATAATAAAAATCATCACTATACCATATAATTT
>JAEANM010008247.1:0-17138 GCA_017656035.1 Myanophis thanlyinensis | reverse complement strand
TCCGCCCCAGGCGCCTGATGGACCCTGAGAGGTTTCTGACGGAGCTTGGGCCGTTTCCCGAGGCACATACTCACGACTCTGTGGGGGACCTGGTGGCCACCTGGAATAGGGTGGCTGCCGGGGCCCTCGATTGGGTCGTGCCCTTGCGGCCTCTCATCCGGCGTTGATCCCATTTGGCTCCCTGGTTCTCCGGGGAGCTGAGGGAGATGAAACGCCAGAAGAGACGCCTAGAGAGCAGTTGGAGGTCTAGTCATGCCGAATCTGATCAAACACTTCTGCAATCCCATATTAGGACGTATTTAGTGGCGATAAGGATGATGAAGCGTTCTTACTTCACCGCCCTTATTGCATCCGCAGAAAACCGGCCGGCTGCCCTTTTTAGGGTGACCCGCTCCCTTCTTGAAGTTGGGGAGCGGGAAGATCCCTTGCAGAGATGGGCCGAGGATTTTTCTTGTTTTCTGCAGGATAAAATCGCTCAGATCTGGGATGGGCTGGACTCTGACTGCTGTCTAGTTATCTGCCGGTCTCCAACCTTCTTTTTCTAGCGAAGGCTGTTGAGACCGTGGTGGCACATCAGCTTCCCAGGCATCTGGATGATATGTTATATCTGGATCTTCTCCAATCAGGCTTCAGGCCTGGTTTCAGCACGGAGACGGCTTTGGTCGTGTTGGTGGATGATCTCTGGAGGGCGTGGGACAGGGGTTGCTCCTCTGTCCTGGTCCTATTAGACCTCTCAGTGGCTTTTGATACTGTCGACCACAGTATCTTATTGCAGCGTCTGGAAGGGTTAGGAGTGGGAGGCACCATGTTACGGTGGTTCTCCTCCTTCCTCTCTGGCCACTCGCAATTTGTGCTGGCAGGAGGGCAGAGATCAACCCCGAAGCCCCTAATACGTGGGGTGCCTCAGGGGTCGGTTCTCTTGCCCCTCCTGTTCAATATCTATATGAAGCCGCTGGGGGAGATCATCCGTGGCTTTGGGGTGAGTTTTCACCAATATGCAGATGACATTCAACTGTATATTTCCACCCCAGGCCACCCCAACGAAGCCATCAAAGTGATGAGCCGCTGCCTGGAGGCCGTGTGGAGCTGGATGGGGCGAAACAGGCTTCAGCTCAACCCAGCCAAGACCGAGTGGCTGTGTTTTCCTGCACCCAGATACAGCCAGCTTAAACTATTGCTGGCCGTGGGGGGGGGGAATTCTGTCCCTCACGGAAGGGGCTCGCAATTTGGGCGTCCTCCTGGATGTACGGCTGTCATTGGACGACCATATCACAGCCATCTCCAGGGGGGCCTTCTATCAGGTCCATAGGATAGCCCAGTTGCGACCCTTTCTGGATCAGGGTGCTCTTTGCACAGTCACTTCTGCCCTGGTAACTTCCCGTCTGGATTACGCCAACGCTCTCTACATGGGGCTCCCCTTGAAAAGCATCCGGAGGCTCCAGTTGGTCCAGAATGGACCTGATAAAAGCCCCCCCTGGAGACGGCTGCAATATGATCTTCTAAAGACAGCCGTACATCCAGGAGGACACCCAGATTGCGAGCCCTTTCCGTGAGGGACAGAATCTCACCTCCCACGGCCAGCGATAACTCAAGCTGGCTGTATCTGGGCGCAGGAAACCACAGCCACTCGGTCTAATTATTTTAATAGATTTTTAAATTGTCATTGTATCTATGTTTTTTATTGGCTGTGCACCGCCCCGAGTCCCTAGGGAGAGGGGGCGGTATATAAATCAAATAAAATCTAAATCTAAATCTAAATCTAGTCCTCACCTGCAATTGAGCCCAAAACTTATGTTGCTAAATGAGACATTTGTTAAGTGAATTTTGCCCCATTTTACGGCATTTCTTGCCACAGTTAAGTGAATCACTGAAGTTGTTAAGTTAATAACCCATAAATTGACTTTGCTTGTCAGAAGATCTGACCCTGGGACACAGCAACCGTCATAAATATGAAACAGTTGCCAAGCATCTGAATTTTGATCTCATGACCATGGGGATGCTGCAGAGGTTGTAATGGCAGAGGTTGTAACTGTGAAAAATTGTCATAAGTTACTTTATTCAGTGCTGTTGTAACTTTGAATGTTCACTAAAATAAAATATTATTTTATTTATAAAAATAAAATTGAGGACTACCTGTATTAGTAATTCTATGTAGTAATATGGAATAATGGAACAGGGGATTGACTAAATTTTCAGTATGCTCAATAAGATTAAGTTTTCACGCATCCTACTGTTATAGATTCAAAACTGTACTTAATTCTGAAACTGATGGAGGGAACATTATTGTAGTAGTTTTTCTAAGCCTACTCTACCTCCTGAAGTATTTGTTCATAAATAAACTCATAGGAAATACTTTAACAAAAACAAACCTCTGTAAGAGATTATTCAATGATAAATGGCATTGTTCAAAATGGATTTGCCTTTTTCTCTCTCCCAGAAAAAGTCCACAAGGAGATTGAAGATGTCTTTGGTGCCTCAGGATCAATCTCCTATGATGATCGGTGCAAGCTGCCCTACACCAATGCTGTGATACATGAGACCCAACGAGCAAAATATGTTTTATTTATACCAATACCTAGGCAAAGCCTAAGAGATGTGACGATGCAGGGTTTTCACATTCCAAAGGTAGACAAAAGAGAGGCCCACTATGGCAGATATGTCTGCTCAGGAATTACAGCCCAAATAATATGCACAAAAATAATTTAAATATCATTTTTTTTTAATGTCCCAAAGCTGCCTTTTCAAGAGGCAACTGGATTTTCTGGTTTTTCTTTGAAAACGTTTCACTTCTCATCCAAGAAGCTTCTTGGATGAGAAGCAAAACTTCAAAGAAAAACCAGAAAATCCAGTTGCCTCTTGAAAAAGCACCTTTGGGACAACCATAAATAAGCTGGATGACTGAGAATCTCCATAGACATTTTCTTTGAATGGGTTTAAACTGACAAATCTGATCTATTTCAAAAATAATCTCCTAAAAATGTTACAGAAAAAAATCAAAGAGATTAAGGGTCAAACCTAAAATAGCTATGATCATTCATAATCTGTTGGGTATTCCTCTCTTTGTCATATCTCCTTACTGATTGTGTAGTATCATCTACTTATTCTGCTGCCACCATATGTTGCCAGCAGATGACCAACCAATAGGTTCTTTAGGTTTCGGAGATAACAGGCTGAAATGAGGCTGAAATGCCAAAAAGTATTTTAATGTGTAAATATTAGGAGAGTCACAGAGGTGAAGATATACTACTCCACATCTCTATAACTTGCCAATAGCCACAAGAATGGCAGGAGATGGACGCCTCTGGATTGTGGTACTGTTCTACAACTTTGAGTCTATGCCAACCTTCCAAGTGGCTATGGAGTTTTGCCACCTTTTAATACTTTTCTTCAGAGACAGGGAGTTGAAACACCTGGAAATGGCTTGGTAGGACATATTGTCATGATTTGATCATAACTGGAAGCTCCCTGAATGCCAGAGATATTGTTTTTTAAAAAAGAGGGGTCCTTAGCAGCCAATATCTGTGGATGTTCTGTTTCAGGTCTTAAATCACACAAAAGCATACCTGGCTGTATGCCACAACTAATGAAGAGATAAGCAATCCCCTGGCTGAGAGCCCAGAATGCTATCTCAAGTAAATCAAGGTGTGATAGCAACTCACAGATTTTCCAAAAGCCTTCCACACGGCTATGTTAGTAAACTGTTGTTTCCTGCAAAGTTCCCCTCCCTTCGCTCCTCCTATAAGCTCTCTGGGAGGGGCCAATCATTAGCCACCTGTATTCTATTTTCTTCTCTGACCCTACTTCCGAAGCTGCTCCCTCGTCCTCTCAGCATACACACATCAGGGACAGCCTCCCTCTGTTCTTCCTCACTGCTCCCTGACTCAGATGCCACCTGGTGGCCAACAGGCCTCTCTAGTCCCTGCTCTGACTCTGAATACCCTCCAGAGTCTTCCTCAGCCTCCAGGGTAGTCCCATAGTGTTCATCGCTGTCAGATTCCACCAACACCTCAGCCGGCTGCTGTTGGGCCACAACAGTGGATGGGCTGATGACATCTCTGATTAATAATTTGGAAACTCCCACAAGTTATTGTTTGCTAAGAATATTACTGGAAGAGGGGATGGTTTCTTGTGTAGAGCCACTGCTCCCTCAGATTAGAGGGTACTTGTTGTCTATATTTTGTATATAAGTATGGAACAATCCATTGTTCCAAATAGCAAAACAGATGAAATGTTCATAGATGATAGTGATTTAAAGCAGAATGATATCATCTCAAAAATTTTACTAAGTATACATATGGAGGATTTCCAATGCAAAATTTAGTAAACTATACACACACATTATAGACAAATAATCTCTTCTACAGAGCAATACAGGTAATCCTTAGATTAGTGAGTGATGGCACTGAACAAGAAGAAATTATGACAGGTCCTCAAAATTGCAGCATCCCTGCAGTCACATAATCATGATTTGGGTGCATGGCGATTGGTTCACAATTAGTGTCCTGCAGTTGCGTCATTGCATTTGCAACCTTCTTTGTCAGCTTTCCAAAAGCAAAGTCAATTGAGAACCTGATTTATTTATTTTTTGCCACTGATACTACATATGTATCTCCCCTGGATACTCCATCTCTTCCCATTTCACTGTCATGTGAGGTCTACAAACCAAATTTCCCCAGTGTTAGTTTAATAATTTTGATCATTACATCATACGGTCTCTCTCTGTCCTTCCATAATTCCTCTGCTCCATTTTTTTCCTCCTGCAGGAATATAATTTGGGAGGATATGCTCTACGTTGCCATCTTTGATCGGCAGATCCATTACACTTTCATTACACCATGGTAGGGAAGAGTAACAAATCTGAAACTAGCCCTTTCTTTTAATGGATGAAGAAAAACCTGCATTCTGCAGATTAGTTGTTGCATTAAAAGGGAGTTTGGAAAGAGAAAGAGAGGGAGGGAGAGAGATGGTGGACTATTGCCAACAAATGCTCCCTCTACAAATATTTTCTACTTTTTGTATATTATGAAACAGCTCAAGTTAGTTTTTCCTTTCTGTTCTGTTGTTACTGAAGGGGAGCATTATTGTGACTGATATACGCTCTGTTCTTCTGGATCCTGAGGTATGGGAGACACCTGAAGAATTCAACCCAAATCACTTTTTAGACAAAGATGGGAATTTTCAGACTCGAGAAGCGTTTATGCCATTTGGCGCAGGTAAACCCAACTGTTCAAGGTGGTTTGTGATTAATAGGCAATTGGTAATGTTTTCAGGAAATTTAAAGCCATTCTTTTTCTTTTCATTGACTGCCAGAACCTGAAACTATTGTCTCATCTTAATATCTGTTTCTTCTAGTTTGAGATGTGATTTTAAGTGTCTATAAGCTTTACATTATGGACATGTGAATAGCTTATTGCAAAGAATGACATTACCTGGACAATAAATACATGTACCAGGTGAAATCATTGTGGTCAGAATCTAGAGCAGTGGGGGCAAAACTTTTACGTCATCAAGTGCCGTCCTTCATGCTGGAAGGGCACGCCAAACTGTCAAGTGAGCCATGTGCAGCCACACTGGCTCTGCAGCCCGTTCTTGCACTCTGTCGCACACTAGCCAACTGGGTTTTGCCACACGGGAGTGCCAAAACCCAGAAGTGCAGTGTCCCAGCATGGCGCGTATGCATGAGCAATGAACAACTAGCCAGCGTGCATGAGCATATCAGAAACTGGACATTCAGCTCTCAGAACATGCATGTGTGCTGGGACACTGTGCTCCCAGGTTCTGGCATTCCCGCGCAGCAAAAGCCAGCTGGCTAGCACACAATGGAGCACAGGAACAGACTGCAGGGGCTGCGTGTGATGGAGTGCAAGAATGGGATGCAGAGCCAGCGGAGCTGCACGTGGCACATGGGATGGTTTGGCGTGCCAGAAAGCTTGTGGGATGGTTAGGGATAGGGTTAGGCTTAGGCTTAGGGATAAGATTGGCTGGTCTGAAAAAGACCTCTGGGGTGTGTTATCTTGTGATATGTTAAATGTTAATATCTTTTGAATTCATTTGTCTAGGCCAGTACAACAGCAGAAACTGCTAGACTAACCCAGCAGGCTGGAGTGCACTGATGCTTTTGAGGTTCACAAGTGGTGGCCTGGTAAACTGCCTGATTGTCTGAGTGCCTCTGATGCACTCTGATCCTAGAAAGAGTGCAGAGAAGGAGCAGCAAAGATGATAAAGGGTCTGGAGGCATCTAAGGGTAGGACAAAAAGCAATAAGCAGAAGCTCGTTGACAAGAGATCCAGCCTGGAACTTTCCTGACAATGAAACCAATTAACCAATGGAACAGCTTTCCTCCTGGAATTATGGAGGTTTTCAAGAAAAGACTAGACAACCATTTGTCCAGAATGGTATAAAGTCTCCCATTCTATATAAGGTGATGTTCTGACCTAGGCCTCCCAAGACTCCTTGTCGCGATAAAACCTCTTTATTGCAATTAAAGGGAAATTACTCTATAGCAAAGTCCCAGCAAATAGTCATTCACACTCCAGACCTTTATTAGGCTTGGAGAGAGCCCAGGCTGATAACTCACAAATACCACGCTGGAGTTTGGCATGAAGTCAGAAACACCTTCATATATCAAACTGTTTCCTGCAAACTCCCCTTTGCTTCTCTTTTTAATCCCTAAGGGAAGGGCCATTCACTGCCTACCTGTGCCTTACCTCCTGAGTCAGCCCTTGTTCCTCGGCTGTTCCTTTCTCCTTGCAGCTCTGCGCACACACACATTGGGAACAGGCTCCAGCTGTTTTTTTGCCCCAATGATATCCAATTTGGAAGGCAGCTGTTAACTGTCAGATGGCCCTGGCCCCATCTCTGCCTCTGATGCAGAGCAGTCATCAGAGCCTTCCCCAGACTCCAGGACTGGCCCAGGTTCCTCCCAACCTCCTCAATGTCTGACTCTGCCCAAAGCTCCGCTGGCCATTGATGGCCCACAACACATGATTGGATTAGATTAGAAGCTCTCCAATGTCCCTTCAGCCCATGATTTTATGATTTGTTGCTTCTTAAAACAGGCCCTTTTTAATTTGAAAGGAAACATTCTCACCAATCCAAAACCATTTCCCACTACAAATAATAAATTTTATCCCTTACATTTGTTTCTACTTTGTCTGAGTTTAATGTCATAAAAAAAATCTTAGATTAGGACCTAATGATAAGAAGGTCAAGGAGAAAAAACAGGTACCCTTTCCTGAATCTGAATTTATGACAAATGTTGGAAAGGTTGACCTAGAGTAGGGTTGTCAACTCCCGGCAGACAGGCCGGATGCATCACACTCTGGCCACGCCCACACCCAGTTTAGAGAAAGTAAGCGGGGAAAGTATTGATACATCATGTGACACCTCTGTGATGATGTAAATTTGGCACCCCTGATCTAGAGAGACTAGCAAATTGATATCTTCCCATAGCCTACAAATCCAAGAACAGCATGAGATGGAAATATGTAATAATATATCTTGAGACCAAATAGCTTGTATTGCTGATTCACAGGCAACCATTGTCTGTCAAGAAAAGCAAGATACCAGCATATTTTGATCTGATGACCAGGTCTCTCATATCCCACCTCTACTACTAATATTGCCTTCTTTTCAGTAGCAGGACCGAATGAAGATTATTTTATATAGCAGTTCACTGGATGCTCAGGAGAATCAGTAGTGTAGCACATCTCTTTCCCTTTGCATCTCTCTAAACTGCATAGAATCATAGAAATGCAGTAAGTGATTGGAAATGACTTTGGAAGTCTTCAAGTCCAATATTTTACCCAGAAATGGGATCCTGAAATGATCCCACTCAAAATGCTATTCAACCTTTTCTTGAGAACTTTTCTTGGATTATCCATGGCTTCAGGAGGCAGGCTGTTCAAATGTTAAATAGCTTTCAGAATCAGGAAATCTTTCCTTATTTTTAGTTTGAATCTTTTTGTGTAAAACTTCTACCAGGGTTCTTGTCCAACCCTGAAGAATCCACATCCTGGACAGCCGTTCAAATATTAGATGATTGCTAATGGAATGATGATCTCCCTTAGCCTTTTCTTCTTTAGGCTAAATGTTTTCAGTTCCTTTTTTTCATGGAATTAATCTCCAAGTTCCTCGTCATCTTTTTTTGCTCCCCTTCTTCCAGTTCCTTAGTATCTTTCTTGTATTGGGGCAACCAAAACTGGAAATTATGGCCAAGATGTGGTCTGACCTGTTCAGTGTAGAGTGGAAATATTACTTCCTATGATCTTGACATCACACTGATGCACCCTGGTTTGCACTGGCTTCTTGGCAGCTGCAGTACACAGCTGGTATATAAATCTGTGGCCAAAATGCTCAGATTCTTCTTAAAAGTACTGATACAAACTTAGTTCTTTTTCCAGTTCTTATTGGGAGGTAGTTGAAGACTTTAAGGATTCTTGTTTGTAATCCAGTATAAGAGGTTTACTCAGTCTACTACCAAAACTTCAGCTGTCTAATATATGGAGTGCACAGGAGTTGGTCAACTTGAAGGAAAACTATGAGGTATGGTGAGGTTTCTTCTTCATCGCAGTTGCTTTACTGAACAATAGAACTAGCTGAGGCCACAGAGGCTCCTGGAAATGAATACCTTAGATCATATAATTTTGAGGGGTTCATATAATATTACAATAAAGTATAAACCAGCTAATTACACATAGAAAGCCAAACTTGGCATGTTGGGCAGTGCATTTGCAAACTTTTGAACCAAAATTTGGGCATTGCCAGACAGCAAACATTTCTGTTTCCACATTTATACAAGAGAAAATGTGTGCTGTGTTATTTGGACCATTTAAACATGCATTTTGGTATTGAGATATCATGAACATGTCTCAGAGGGGGCATGTCCTGTTTTGAAATGCTTTCTCCAATTCAGCAAAATATCAGGGGTATATCAGAATATCCTTAACAAATGCTCGTCATTTGTTTGCTACAAATTCATCTTGGTGCCAAAGTGGTATTTCAGTACAGATTATTTTCCATTTTCTGTCCTCCCCATGTCTCTTCCACAGGGCAGCGTATCTGTTTAGGAGAAAAGTTGTCAAGAATTGAAATTTTTACCATCCTAACCAGCCTGCTGAGGACCTTCCATTTCCAGCTGCCCGAAGGAGTGAAAAGGATTAATGAGAAACCTATAATATCTATGGGATTGTGTCCACATCCTTATAAAATCTGTGCTGTTCCATATCACATGTAGAACATCTGTGCTGTTCTGTATCACATGTAGAAAAATTGAGTATTAGTATCTTTCCTTTTAACTTTTTACTTTAACCTTTTTCCCTTAATATTTGTGCCCTCTCTTGAAACTCATTTATTTTGTTATATCCTAAAACTACTTTATCCAAATGACTGCTTGTATACAATCAGTTAAGCTTCTTCCGGTTTGCCTATGGTTATGCTTTCTGTAAAAAATAAATATCTTGTTATCAATATACACACTTTCATTTGTGGGGTAAATCAATTTTCACTTTCAGACACTAGCTTGGAGAGGTACAGTGGTGGAATGCAACCGGTTTTACTACTCAGCAGCATAGCCACGTGGCTTTTAAACTGCAAGTATTGAACTTACCAGAGGCAGCCCAGGCGAGTAGGAAGGCTGCAGAGGCGTGGAAAACAGCTGTTCTGCATGATTCAGCTGAGCTACAAAGAAAAAAAAAGGGAATATAGGACAGGAGAGGGCAAGGGTGGGTGGGCCAGGCCAAATGCTTGTCACCACTACCAGTTCGTTAGAACTAGTGCATCCAGGCTGAATACCATTGAATAGAGGTAGGTTTCATTTGTACATATTTATAGGCAGAACATATGATGCACATACGTATGGCTTTAATACCAATAAATTCTTAATCATCATTAGATATGCTGGCCTTCCTTAAGACTCTTTTTCACGTTTATTTTTGAAGCCAAATGATTCTCCTGCTTTGTGCAGTTCTTGTATGTATTTTTGTAGCTTTTCTGGATCTTGTGAGAAAGGAACAACATCATCTACAAATCTTAAGTGATTTCAATAGACATCATTTATTTTTATTCCATCTTTTGCCCAATCTAGTTTGTTAAATACTTCTTCAAGGCAGGCTGAGAAAAGGATAGGTGATATTGTATCAACTTGTTATATACGTCGTTCTATGTTGATTTCCACTTTAAGATAATTAAGGCAATTTGTCGCCATTGTTTTTTCATATATTGATTATAGTAAGTTTGTGTAAATAGTGTCTATGCTTTGGTTGAGCAATGCATTAATTATTATTGCTGGAATATTGAGTCCAAACCCATTTTCACAGTCAATGAAAGCCATGCATAGAGGCATGATATACTGGTTGTGCTTTTCAGTGACTTGCTGAACAACCGGGATGTGATCCATTGCGCTGTAGCCATTTCTAAACCTGCCTGCTTCTTTGATGTGCATCATTTAATGTTCTCAATGTTCTCTCTTTTTGCTATTATCTTGGTGAAAACCTTGTAGCTGACTGAAAGAAGTCTTATTGGCTGATAGCTCTTTAAATCATTTTCTAGGGCCTCGCCACAAGGCAGAATTTATTCTTTCATTTGCAAGGCAAGAAATAGAAAGGCACAAACAATATCAATCACTGCATGAGCAATTAGAAAAGATACTTTGCCTTTTTATTTTTGTACACACTGATTTTTTATTTATTTATCAAGTTATACTACTGCTGGAAAAAATCAAATAAGCCCCCCCCCCATTTTCCCAAAATAAAATATAAGAAGGTGGGGGGAAGCCCTCAGAAAAGCCAAGCCACTAATAGAAAAACTGTCTGTGGCTCATTCCAGATTCCAGCCAGTCACCTAAAGAAAACATTGTACCAAGAAACTAACCACAGATGGATGGTGGCAATTAAGGAGATAATGAGCCTATTGAAAGTGGAAGCCAGCCTCTCCATTCATAAGCAAGCTCCATTCATAAGCAAGCTCCATTCATAAGCAAGCAAACGATGCCTGCAGAAGTCCATTCAAGACAGGATATTTCAAAACCCCTTGCAGCAAAGTTTGACCACTAACAAAAGCAAAATAATAGGATTAGAACAAGCAGCCCCTCACCCAAAATCCAACTAAATCCAAGCTATGGAATCAAAATGCAGGACCCATAGCAAAGGCTGAAAAGGCAGACCAGAGACTACTACCTGAAGAATCAGTAGGTAATCAGGCACCTGTTAGGAGGAGAGAATGAGCATGAGCAGGTAAGAGATAACTGAAATAATTATGAGCCAGAACAGCTGTGGGAAGGGAACTTCATTAAGGCAATGGTGTCACAAAACAAAACAGAACCCAGAAGCTAAATTACAGCCAGGAACATTAAGTGAGTCAGGAAACAAATTACTCAGAAAAGACTTAGGTAAAGAATATTTAGTATCTCTATAACCAAAAGCCAAAGTAATTAGAAAAATCAGACGATCAAGAAAAGCAAAGAAAAACCTTTACAAACATAAGACATGCAAGACAAATAGAATAATTAAAAAGTAGGACATGACTAAATACCTTTACAAATAGAAAACACAAAGGTGGGAGATACAAAGAATCAGACAGGAGATTACCACAAAACAAATACTGAAGAATCACCTTAACTTAGGCTAGAGAAAAAACAAATAGTACAACCCAGACACCCCTCCCTTTGCAAAAGCTCATCTTCTGCTCCTCCGGCATAATTGTGGGCATATACTAAGACCCCCATGTTGAATGTCTGGAGCTGTCGATTGGAATCAAGAGATGTTTCAGCCAAGAAATAAGGGCACAGTCTGTCTATTTCTGTCCTTAAACGGCAGCCCATTAACAGTTCAGAGGGGCTTCTATTCGTAATGGCGCTCAGCATGATGTGTTGAATCAATAAAAATGTATCAACTCTGTCCTGCCAGTTCTCTTAACACCCAACTAAGTACTTGTGCCAAGGTTTTATCATTAGCAGATTGCTTGGCCACAGTAGCCGCCGGGATTGGGCCCAAAGGGAGTTCTTCGATGAGGTCTGATGTGGCAGGAGCTGGGTCTTCCACTCAGGAGGGCAAAGGGCAATGACTTAAGACATCTGCATTACCTACAGCTGTGATGGCGAACCTATGGCACCTGTGCCACAGGTGACACTCAGAGCTATCTTGCTGGGCACACAAGCTGTTGGCCAACTTACCTCCAGCTGAGCATGCACATGTGATTGCACATGCATGCATGCATGATTGCAGAGACCCAGCTGGTCTTCAGGCCTCTGCTATGCATGCACACAATTGCAGCAGGAAATCTAGTTGGTCTTCAGAGCTCTCCTGCGCATGCACACCTGATTGCTCATGTGTGCATGAGTACATGCACACAGCACACTTGCATTGCATATCCAAAAGCTGCATGCATGCACAGATGGTGCAGTTAGACATGCAGTGCACATGGAGGAGCTGCACGCAAGTGCGGATGGTACACACAAAGCACGTACTTTTCAGCACTAAGTAAAATGTTTGCCACCACTGGCCTAGAGACTTACCAGGGCAGTGAGTCAGCTGGTAGTTATATGCAGCCAAAAAGTTGTCCATCTGGTTAGTCTTGGAGACAATATATTCAGAATAGTCAATAGTCCCAAAAGAGGCTTGTGATCGGTGATCAATTAGAATTGTCTGCCATACAGATATTCATGGAATTTCTTTATGTCAGTGACAGCCACGAGAGCCTCCTTGTCTAATTGACTGTAATTCCTTTCGGCACTTGACAAAGTTCTCGAGGAGTATGCTATGGGAGTCTCTTTCCCATTTGGCAAATGATGGCTCAGGATGGCTCTGACCCCAAACAACAATGCATCGCAATCAAGGACGAGTGGCAATTTGTTGTGATATTGAACGAGGACACTGTTGGATGCCAGCAATTCTTTGATGGCTTTGAAAGTGTCTGTTTCCTTCCTTCCCCATTTCCACACTGTCTTTTTATCCAATAATCTGTGCAATGGTTCCACTACAATCACCTTCTGCCGTAAAAACACACTATAAAAATTTAATAGTCCAAGGAACGCCTGTAGTTCCATTTTATTAATAGGTGTTGGGGCTTCTTGAATTGCCCTTTTTCTTTTGTTGGGTGTAGTCCTGTACCATTGATATAATATCCTAAAAAATTGACACTTGGAACTGCTATTTTATGTTTTTCTCTCTTTACTCTCAACACTGCGCTTTGTAACTTCTGGAGAACTAATCGAAGGCAATTTAGAAGTTCTCTTTTAACAGCTGCTGATATTAAAATGTCATTGAAATATGGCACTACCCCAAGGATATCTTGTAGGAGTCTTTCCATTAAACTCCATGGGGCTATGCTCACTCCAAACTGTGAGTATTTGCATATGAAGGCCACCCTGTTCGGGACAATAGTTTGAGCTTTAGCTGTTGCCTGATCTACAGGAAGCTGTTGGTAAGTTTGTGTGAGACCTAACTTCGCAAATGCTTTTCCTTTTCCCAAGGAATGCAGCAGATGCTGGACTATTGGCACAGGGTAGGCATTTTGCTGCAGTGCCCGATTAACTGTGCATTTAAAATCTGCGCATATGCGGACTGAGTCTCCGGCTTTACAGGTGTTACTTGGGGGTCCCCCACTTTGAATGGTCGACTGGCTCTAAAATACATTGACCTATTAGTTTATCCAATTGCTCATCGATTTTAGGGCAAAAGAAACTCTTCATGGTTTCATGTAAATAGTGGCAACCTACGGGTCTAAGTTAAATGAAATGGGTGTCCCCTTATACTTGCCTAAACCGCCTTTGAACATGTCTGCAAATTCCTGCACTAGTGCATCAGTGCTTTCTGTTTGCACAGCATTGATGTCCTCTATCTTCAATCCAAGTGCTTGGAACCAATCAAGCCCAAGGACGCTTGGCAACGATCCTCCTACTATGATGAATCGCAAAAGGCCCACAAACTTCTTGAATCTGACTTGACACATTTTGCTTCCAATCAAAGAAAGATGGTTCCCTTGATAGTTCTTTAACACTAAATTATGTTGTTGCAATTGTCTCTTAGTCAGATTTGTTATTAACCTTTTTAACATTGATTATCGACATAGATGAATTGGTGTCCACTTCCATTTTGCATGGTTTTCTTTCTATCGATACCGTGACATGTACCTTTTTTGCAAGGGTTAGCTGGGATTGCCCAATGGTGGTTTCATCCTCTTGGCATGGTTGTCCTCTCGGCTTTCTTGTGCTGCATTTGTTTGGTTGGTTGGCTTGCACGACAAATTCTAGCCAAAGTCCTTTTTATTGCAGCTACTTGAAAATGGCCACCACACCGACCACACCAGCTGTCCATACCCTCTCGTTCGCACCATACAAACCAAAAACGGAAACATGGGACATGTTCATCGAGAGGTTCGACTTCTTCCTCTTAGGTAGCAGACTGAGCGGCATCCCAGACAAGGAGAAGCAAGCCATTTTTCTCAATTATTGCGGCGATCAAGTTTTTCAAATGGCAAATTCACTAGCCTCACCGCAGAACCTGATGGAAGTAGATTGGTAGGAACTGAAGACTAAATTACAGACCCACTATGCTCCAAAACCATCAGAAATATCCCGAAGGAGCAAGTTCTATGAGAGGCGCCAAGCGGAGGGCAAAACCATTGCCGACTACATAGCCACATTGAGATCCCTCGCAACAGATTGCGACTTTACAGACCAACTTGACAGGATGTTGAGGGACAGGTTGGTTTGCAGTTTAAGAGATGACAATCTCAAGTGAAGATTAATGGCCAGACCATCTCTGACCCTCGCAGCCGCAATTGAAGAAACCATGGCTGCAGAAGCAGCCTACCCGCCAAACAAAGGCAGGAGACAACCCAACGTTTACCAGGCAACCTACGAGGAAGACGCAGAAGGGGAACCGGCTGAAGATGACGACGTCCACCTGGTCAAGCCCACGAGGGGCCCCAAGATGGCCACCAGCCCAAGCCAAATGCTCTGCGGGGGATGCAATGGAAATCACCAGAGATCCAACTGCCCTTTTCTACAATCCATTTGTGTCCAATGCCTTAAGAAGGGACAAATATCCCGCACCTGCAGATCTCCAACCCCAGCCAACCAGCCAGCTGGAGGGCAACCCGGGGGGCCACGTGGCACAAACAATAGATGGGGGGCAAACCCCAACAACAGGTGGACACCCAACCGTCCACGGAAATATGATGTCTTTAACGGTGAGTTGGGGAGATATCTGGGAACACCTATCTCATTTAGCCTAGACCCCGGGGTGCCACCAATCAGAATAAAGCCATGCAGGGTCCGTTTGGCGCTTAAACCTAAGGTCGACAAACAACTAGATAAACTCATAGCCCAGGGGATCCTGGAGCCTGTTGATCACGCCAAATGGGAAACCCCAATTGTAACCCCAATTAAGCCAGATGGCTCTGTGACTATAAAGGCACGATTAACAAGGCCCTACAATGGCATGCATATCTGGTCCCAGTAATTCAACACCTCCTCCACTCCCTGGGACAAGGAAAAATCTTCGCAAAACTGGATCTGGCACAAGCTTACCAGCAACTACCTGTAGATGATGCCACGGCCGAGGCACAAACAATAGTAACCCACAGGAGGGCTTTCAAGTTTAAACAACTACAATTTGGCATCAGCACAGGCATATTCCAAGCACTAATGGAGCGTTTGTTACAGGGCATTCCGGGAGCCACCCCATACTTTGTCGATGTCCTCATAGCAGCCAAGGACCACACAGACCTCCTCAACAAACTAAGAACCACATTACAAAGATTTAAGGGGGCCGGCCTCAAAGTAAATAAAGAAAAGTGCTTAATAGGAGTCCCTGAAGTGGAGTTTTTGGGATTTAGAATTGACACTGCAGGCATCCATCCAACCAAGGACAAAACAGCAGCCATTCAAAATGTCCCAACCCCAAAAAATAAAACTGAACTTCAGGCATTTTGGGGATTGTTAGACTTTTATAACATGTTCTTGCACCAGAAAGCCACAGCTGCTGAACCCCTCCACAGGCTCCTTGACAAGTCAGCCCCCTGGCATCAGGGGGCCACTGAACAGCAAGCCTTCCAGGCTGCAAAAGCCCTAGTCACATCAGACAGTTTGTTGGTCCAATACAATAAGTCCACCCCAGTCCAACTAACTTGCGATGCATCCCCATACAGGGTGGGGACAGTCCTCAGCCACACTTTCCCCGATGGGTCCAACGCACCGATTGCATATTTCTCCCGCACTGTATCAGCAGCTGAGAGGAATTACAGTCAATTGGACAAAGAGGCTCTGGCTGCTGTAGCTGGCATTAAGCGTTTCCATGACTACCTTTATGGCCGGAAATTCACGCTTATCACCGACCATAAACCCCTACTGGGCCTCATAGCAGGGGACAAACAAACCCCTCAGGTTTTGTCACCCCACTTCACCTGTTGGACAGAATTCCTGGCAGCCTACTCCTACATACTGGTATACAAACCAGGCACACAAATCGCCAATGCAGATGCACTCAGCCACTCCCCAGTGCAAATCAACCTGGTCGACCCAGCACCAGCTCACCCTGTCCTCCTCCTGAAGCAGCTACCAGACATTCCAGCCACCACTGATCTCATTGCCAGGCTTACCCCAAGAGACCCACCCTGGCCATTGTTCTACACTGGGTTCTGAAAGGGTGGCCAGCGCAGCAGCGGCGGGGTGGAATTCAAACAGTACGAAGCAAGAAGGGCGGAACTGTCTACCCTGAAGGGCTGTCTACTTTGGGGAAACTGTGTTATCATACCCCCACAATTACAGCCCCAAATCTTAACCTCCCTACACGAGGGCCACCCGGGCATGGTAAGGATGAAAGCCCTTGCTAGAAGCTATGTCTGGTGGCCGGGCCTTGACACTGACATTGAAACGAAAATCAAACAATGCTTTCCCTGTCAGTCCTCCAGAGTGGCTCCCCCAGCAGCTCCGGTTTCTAAATGGGAAATACCACAAAACCCATGGTCCCGCCTACACCTGGATTTTGCGGGCCCCATACCCAGAGGTGTAACATGGAGCTCCCATGTTACACCTCTCCTGTGCAAGCTGCACTGGCTACCTGTGGCCTTCCGGGTGCAATTCAAGGTGTTGGTTCTCATCTTCAAAGCGCTCCATGGCTTGGGACCCGGGTACTTAC
>JAEANM010008246.1:0-17139 GCA_017656035.1 Myanophis thanlyinensis | reverse complement strand
TGTTTGCCATGTAGCAATAAAAAATATACTAAAAACCTGGATTATTCTGGTTAGTCACATTGTACTGCTATTATTTTAAACAATACTGTACATCCTCTCATGATTGCAGATGGTAGAAGCACCCATATTTGACCAAGGAATCCAACTACTCAAATCTTGCTCTAGAATAGGCCATTTGATATGATAAATTTATTTTTAGTTGGGAGTAACTAAAGTAGCAAAGATGACACAGGGATTTTTTTAGAATAGCCTTAGTCTGAAAAATAATGTTGAGCAAGTGCATTATGTGCATTATGACTGATGTATTTTGGCTAACATGAGTAAGCCTATAGTGCCTAATAAAAGAAATATTGCTCCATTACTTCATGTAAGACATACTGCATAATATATAATTTGTGATTCACAGATGAAGGTTCTGCTCAAATTGGAAAATTTTAGATTTTTCCATCGATTTCAAGGGCAAAGAACTGTCTTGCGGTAGGAGCAAGAAAAATAGATAATGCAATCGGTTGGAAACTTTGGATAACCAAATTATTTCATATCCATTCACCATTTTGGATTAATGTCCACCAATTTTAATGAAAAAGTAATCTTGGGTAGGCTAATTTTGTTGTTTTGATTCTTCCACTCGTAGAAATATTTTCAGCAGGATTTCTAAGATTTTCAGATGAAAGTATTTATGTACAGGTACTCACACAATTGTGATAAGACTCCCACTTGCACTAAGATGGAAAACTATCTTCATATATGCTGAATGTACAGGTGCTTATGGAAGATCCTGAAACTCAGGACATCTGAATGAAGCTGTGGTATACATTGCACCAAACCAGAAGTTAATTTGGAAGCCCAGCCTCTGTACTTTAGGGAAGTACCCAAAAAAGGCTTCAACAGAAAAACTCTTGAAACCACCTAATGAAGAATTGCACTATTTTAGTAGTTATGCTAACAATGGAATTTAATAGGAAAAACTTGATTCATATTCCACAGCCAATAATACTTTCAAAACTCACCTGGCCACCAAGTTATAATTTCTTGAAAATATATTGGCTCTTGGATTATTAAAATCAATCTTTAACATGATATTACAGAAAAATACCACACAAAGTAAAACAGAAAAATCTAAAACAAAATAGTTTTCAGAAGTTACACTGAATTGTAAATATGAGAAATCCTGAATCTTTCAAACTCATTACAGGAGCAAATAAATACAATTATTATAATAATAGCAGGCAACTTATATTGTTGCCAAGAGAACAATGCAAGTATGACACTTTGTAGTCATACATTGTTTTCTTGGCAATAAATTTTTCCTCCCTTTTGCTTGGGTGGAATTTCCCATTTGTTTTTCCCCCTTTGGTACTAAATCCAACATAACGAAATTCTGCTAACCTATAGAGGAACAAATGTATTTGAAGTTTTCTATTTCTAATTTCCTATAGCTGATTATCTAGCAATGAAATTAATATTGCATTAACGTTTCTTTGAAAAACAATGTCTATCAATGCACATCCTTTTATATAAAAGAAGAATCAGAAATAACCATGATTGACTCACATTCGTCCCTCCAGAGAATGCTCAGATGAGATAAATCTGAGATAAATCAGAAGAATGATAATTCATTTCACTTTTCTATCCAATCTAATACTCAACATTTCCATTTGCATTGTTCTATGGGATCTCCCATTCAGGGGTTCCATGAGGAGCAGATAAATAAAATCAAGATGATTACAGTGATCAAACCCCACTTTTAAAAAGTATACTACCCACATGACAGATATTGAAAAATAGTTGGTTATCACAGTTACCATCGTTATTGTTTTAGATCCTCTCTGTGGATGTTGTATTCCATTAAAGTAGAGATCTGAAGCATGAAGGGGATTTTTAAAAATTGATTCTTCCATTATCTGTGCAATTGTTTTTGCAAAATTTTGACTATTCTTCCTGCAAGAACTTCATTAATGACAGAAATCAATACAACTTAGAAAAACGAGTTTTCTATTTATTTAAAAATAGGTTTGTTACTACATTGCAGTGACAGTAATTCTTACACTTACATTCTAGTTTGTATAAAAGGATTCCAAGTATTATTCATCAAAACCAACATAAGTGTTTCACATAACAATAAAAGTTTCAATCAATATATACAAAAAGAAAGGGCACCGTTCATCCAGGTGAGAGACTGCACTTTATAGTATAATTAAGATTTCTAGGGAAATTAACCTTGAAAAAAACCTAAAGGCATTATAAAACATATTTGGGATTTACATATTGTACAAAACAAATATAACTTTAAATGTGTCAGTTTTAAAACTAAATGTTCCAAGACAATTTCCTTATATTGTTCTATTTTATATATTTCACATTTTAAGTGACAAACGTTTTACTTAAAAATAAAGTCATGTGAACTGATTATTCAGATTTAACTTATTTTTCAATTTTTTTGCAGTGATGGTCCAAAAATGTAACAAATAATGTGTGACAACTTGTTTCTTTAGGTGTATGTCTGATAATATGTTAAATGCCATCTGTGCAAGTGTACAAATTCTGTGCAAATATTTCATAAGTAATTTCTACAGCAAGCATTTTGTCAACAATTTATTTTCTATCACAGCACAGTTTCTTGATGTATTTAATCATATTTTAAAAAATTGTATTTTCTAAAAACTCAGAATTTCATATCTATGCAAAATAAGTAATTGCTTAATTTCTTTTTAACAAATATTTCCTAAAATTATACATTTTAAAACAGACTTGAGGCTTGGTTTTGGTAATTCCACAAATAATGCCATTAGTGTCTTCACCCTATTCCTTTTAGATTTTTAAAATTCTAATATTGAGTTAAATCCCATCATATCCCTCCAGAAATGTACTCTTCTGCTAGTGGGAACTGTTCTGAAACATACATAACAGGCAAATTCAATATCTTACTTGCCCTTGCACAACAAAAACCACTAATAAACTAATATCAGCACTTTCAAAAATTTACAATAACTTTAGATTTTATCTTTCAGCTTTTCTGAAATTAAAGTTCTGTCTTCAAAGAGCTCTGAGCTGAAAACACATAAAAATGATTTTCTATAGCCAATTGTAACTTAAATACAAATTGTGTAAAGATAACACCTTAAAATGGAATACCAGTGATTTATATTAGACTTGGCCATCATATATGAAATGTACATCTTTTTTAAAATATAAACATATGTACATTATTTACAGTAGAAACTGAGCAGCCCTTTTATCAGATGAATCCTTAGGTCCAATTATATGAAGTGCAAGATTAACAGATACATGAAAATGTAGAATAAAAGCCCGATCCAGTCGGTTCCCATTGCATCTATGCTGGATTCCCACAACTGAACTGTTCACCTGAGGGGGTTTTAAAGATGGTGGGGAGAGGTCAAAGCATACTCCTCTGATATGCCTCTTGACACAGAGTGGATTTGATTGTACTCTAAAACTTCATTAGATATAGTACATCAAGGGGAAGAGAGTTTATGTCAGAGCAGAGGTGACAATATTTAGCTCCCTGGACCAACACTCTTTATAAGAAAGCAAAATTCAAAACCCTTGGTTAGGGGACTTTGATGGGCCCTTCGTAAATTTATTTAAGACTATTAAAGCTTGTGTAACTGAAATACTAAATTGATTCTTCAAGAACATTTGTATTATAGCATGTGACAGATATTTGTGTGTACACATATACACGCCCATTTAAAAGCTGATATGTAATACATACATGACTGATATAGAATGTTTGACAAAATACTTTAAAGTAATATCCACTGATAAAACTGACAATATAGTACAAATAATAGTATCAATTGCTCTTAGATACAAATGTACCTTAGAGCAATCAATTCAATATAGGAAGACAATTTTTTCCACACTTCATTACTTCTCACCAATAAAAATGATCGTTTGATATCTACTATTAGGCTGGTGATTATTATAACTGCTGGTAAACAAAACTCAAGCCTGCTAGTTTTATTATTAAATTTGGAATTTTTCAAAAAATTTAAAGTGAAAAACTGTTATTTTGAAATGAATGTGGAATGCTTTTCTGTCAGACCACAGCATATTAACCATGAAATGTAGTAGTTAGCATTTTGGAACTAATGGTCCATGCTGTATCAGAATCCTTTTTAGGTTATATTAAACATTTGCTTTTATTACTGTCAAATTTGTAAGATAATAACTTGAATATCCATAAGTACCAAGAGATGATATGTACATATTTATGCAAATATGCCAAGAAATATATTTTTCTAAAGATTGTATAATATAATCCATAATACATTTTATTATAGATCATCAGAAATTACCAAACTATGAATTATTGCTTATCTAGGTTCTAAATGAAAATTGTTTTTGTTGGCAAGAATCTTGTCAATCCAAATCAGTTAAAGAAATTGAAGTCAAGTCAAGCTTAATCTTATTTAGAGAAAATAGCATAGCTATAGTGTTATACATTACTTTTTGTTTTGAAGAAAATTCCCAAATATTAGAAAAAAGATAAAGTCAGTAGGGCCTCTTAGTACTACAATAAATTCTTCAGGAAAAGAAAAGTATTACAAATAAGACTTTCAATTTTTGTCATTTGTAAATTTACTTTTCAGGTCCTGTAATGGTCATATATATTATTCTTTGTCTCAAAATTACACCAACATAAACATGCCAAGTGGAACATGATAAATGCAGTAGGACTATAATAATAATTTCCTATTTGGTTTGAACTTTCTATTATACGCTAGTACGGATAATATCAGGAAATCAGGTAATTTAAACTTCCTACCTACTGCGACAAAATCTTAAAATGTATAATTTAACATTTTTCACTGTAAATTGTAAAACAAATTTTCTTTGTACACAACTTGTCATGCTTTCATGGTTAATGCCTCCAGTGTTACCAAGAATACATTGTTGTTGTTTTAAAAAACATGTAGAAAAGTACATTCCCCTTAAAAATCAGTATTAAAATATGCATGTGTGACTCTTTAAAATATTAAAGAAAATAAACATACAAAGAGACCTGTGCCAGTATAATATGAAGATTGCCCAAAACATCACAATGTGGAAATATGAAGTGCTATGGAACTTTTTAAAAATGCCATATGATGATATTATTTTTTTAAGTTAGGGAAAAGTTCTTACATGATGCACATTTCTAAAGAATTCTTATAAAGATGGTTAGCTTAAAGGAATGTGAAAAATTACTTTTAAGTTCTATGTTTAAACCACAAATATACTTTAAAGTTGGGTTGCCATGCAATTGGCTGAGGTTCAAGATGAATATTAAATAAAATTGCATTCCAAGCAAGCAACTTTTCTGCATCTGTGCTGAACTCTATTCAATTTAAATTTCCTTTGCACAGATTTGGCTGGGGTGAGTAAAACTACCTACAATTCTCCAACTGTGTAAGATCAAGTAGCAGATCAATACCACAATCTTTGGTAGTGCCAGTAATCTATTTGTAGGAATGAGACACTGAATTCGATGAAAACACAGAAACCAAGATTGAGATCCTTACTCTTCAAACTGTACTGTCAAAATTAATCATACCAAGCATCTTTGGAACAGGCAACACACTGCTGTACATCTGCATTTTTAGATAATGTATTTCCAAATAAAATCAAACAAAACTAAATTGCCATATTTTGCACATGTCCCATTTTCTGCAAGAATGTTAAAGTAAAAGTGTGGTTACATTTTTGTACCATACAACTGTTTAACTCTGTATTTTTAAATGGACTATGATTTTAAACAATAAAAATTGTATTAAGATTTTAAAAGGGATAAAATAAGTAAATGTACCATAAACAAATAAATAACTGGGGTTTTTTTTCATAGCAGTACATACAGCAATACATTCCCCTAAATCATACAGTCATCATTTACAATAGACAACTTAAGGTTACTAAAGATGCACAAAACAATAGAATACAAGGCACAATCATAAAGTGGGATTTTCCTTTAGGATGGATATATTGACTGATGTCAGCTTGGTTAAGTATACTGTAAAAAGTGCAGAAAAACAATGTGCAATGAGAACACTGTATAAAATATGATTGCATAAAAAGTGATTTGGCCTTTTTATCTTTAATAATGGAAAACAACCAATCTTCCCCTTAAAGTTTGACATTTAAAATTTTTAATATTCTAGAGTAATCTAAAAAATCCTGAAAGAAAATTATACCTGGGTAATTTTATGTTTATGTGCTCGTGTATATACTCAATGCATACATACACGTCAACTGCTTTTGAAAATAATTTGTCAGTTTAACACAATTCATAGAAGCAATCGATTTGATCATAACATAAACATCAAATTCTCACACTTTTTCCTGCAGCTTAACTGAACCCTTTAATCAAATTATATTTTGTTTATATAATTATATAAAGCCTACCAGTGCATTAACTGTTCTTATTACAATGTACCAGTAGAGATAATATTCCAGAATAATGTATACTTTGAACAAGGAGTGATAAATATAACTGAAAATATCATGTTGCACTCATACTAAAAGTTTTTCTCTATTCTGGTTCTCAGTCTTTGGCACAATAAACAGAGAAATGATTGGTACAAGAATGAAGGTCTGAAAAATTAGACGTATTAGTCAAACTTTTTCCAATGTGGATATATATATATATTTATCTCTATATCTATATATGTGATCTCTCTCGATCTCTCTCTCGCAGAACTTAGTTAAAATGATCTGCCCTGTGTTTGTATAAAACTGTGCCCAATCACTTAGTGGTACCTAATTAGCAAATTTGGTAATTTTGTTTTGTTCTCAATGGCATTTAGTGCCATACTCTTATCATCTTGCAAATACAGTTTCTACAATCTATACAAATGTACTGTACCTTGCTCTTTCAAAAATAGGAGTTCTGTTCTCAATCTTTACATTAAAAATTCTACTATTCAAATAGAGGTTTATGTACTGCTCAAAATTACAGTAACATTTCTGGAAATCAAGATTTTATTTATACCAACTGAGCATACTGAATTGAAATGCATAACCTATTTGGAGAGTAATAAATAGCAACTGTTTAAAATACATACTTCTTTCAAGAAATGTTGTTTGTTTTTGCTATATTTTATCATATTAGAACATATTCTCATCCGTAAATAGCAGCAGAAAGCAGATACCCTTAGGTCTATAAATTCCTCAACTGTACCTATTTCTTAGCATTTTTAAATGCCAAAATTACCAACCAATCAGATTAGCCTTTGCTTTTTCAGTCAACTTTCGGACTCTGCCTCTGCTAGATGTTCCAAAAGTCAAAGAAGTGTCCTCAAACAATAGCTGTCTTTGTTCTTCTTCTGAATCATCTTCATTGTAAAAGGCGGTCCTCCTACCTTGGTTTCTAGTTCTCATATGAGGTTCGGAATCTTTACTTTCCTCAGTCTCTTCTTCAACAGGCTCATCTATCTTTTTCCTCCTGCTTCTTGTCTGAATCTTAGGATCAGGAGAAAAAGTAAGTTCAAATTCTGGCTGATCTTCCTGTAGTTTTCTTTTAGGCTTTCGCCCACCACGCCCTTTTCTTTGTAACAAGTCTTCCTTCACATTATTTTCAGAGACAGAATTGCATGCAGTAGAAACAGAGGCTTGTTCTATTGTCAAATCTTTCATAGTCTGGTTTCTGTGCTCCTCTGAATGTTTCTGTTCAGCAAGTAACAGGGTTTTTGGTTTTCTCCCTCTTTTCTTGTGCACCACTTCACATGTATTGTTGGTCTCAATCTTGGGTTTCCGTCCAGGGCCTCTCTTAAATACAGGTTTTGAAGATTGCTCCCCGTGTCCATTTACTTGGATGCTTCCCAAGGCCAAGGCCATTGCATTATTCTTGCAATCTGCTATAACAACAAAGCAAATGTGTAAGTGACTCACAGCAGCCATTTGTAACTGCACAGACAACTTTCAAAACCTTAATTAAATTTACAGGTTAAAATGTAGAATTGGAGCGATCAATCTGCTGAATCTAATGATCTATTTTTCAACCTCATGCGCCACTGACTAATTATAGCAAATGCAGCCCTTTGAGGGATGTGAGGATTGTGAAAGACCCAACAGAAAGGAAAAGAGGAAAAAAGGGAGGGTATTCAATGAGGAGCCCATTAAGTAGAAGCAGATATCTGGTTCCTTGAAGAGGACCTGGGTCAGGACACAAATGGCAGTATGATCTTGGATGTTTTGGTGGCCTTTGATATCAATTATCATATATATCCTTCTGGATCATCTGCAAAGGCCTGGGAGAAGAAAGCACCATTTTGCTGTGTTTCTCCTTTCTGGTCAGGTTGTTGTTGTATTTTGTTACTATATTTTTAATAGATGTTACAGATATCACAAATAAACAATGAACAAACCAATGAAATTTAAAGAAACATACCTTGTGGATTGACCATAGCTGATTTTGGTTTACGTTTAATTTGTTTATCTTTTTCTAAATTTTCTCTTGCAGTATTATTCCTAGTGTTATGGATATAATTGGTTTGATTAGGGACCGGCAAAACATTCTGGTTCTTGGAATGTTTGGTAGAATTTTCTAGTACTATTAGACCAAAAAAAGAGAGGCAAGTTTTCATTAGAATCCAATACATATCTTCTCACCAATTAAAATTTTAAATATGGAATACTTATAAAGTGCATACAAAGTAAGATGCTGTTCTTCTTGCTCATCCTCTTTTCATAAGTTTTATTAAATCTTTACTGTTTACACAATTACACTTTTATATTTCTGTATTGTTGTAGAATATAATATTTGGATCCAAAATAAGCAGTGGTGCTTTAAATCCAGCATTGTTGCTGTACCTGCCCTGAGCTGATACAGTTTATGCAGGTTCAGGAAATTATTTGAGTACAGGAGGTATTATGGAGACAAGGGTAGGTTGTTAGTGCCTCCTTAATTCAAATGTACAAGTTCAGGAAAATACCTCCTTTAAGAAACTGATAACGGGTACACAGTGAGGGTGCCTATTAAGAAACAATTAGTAACAACAACAACAACAACAACAACAACAATAGAAGGTTTAGTGTAGGCAAATAAATGTCCCAAACAAAACTATTTAAAAAGTTCCTGATAAGCTTCTGCAAGGAAGTTACCATCTCCAAGAAAAACTCCCTTGTAACTGAACATCATGAATATAACCATACGCTACAGATTTTGATTCTATAATAGAAATCATAAGGCACATTTAGAATTAAAATTATTTTATTAATTAGTTCACCTGTTTTTCCTGATGTAGCAGCACTATTAGGTTTCAAGGTTACAGGCTTTGCACCTGAAGATGTAGAAGGTTGTTCATTGGTAGTCGTTTCGGTTATCGCCCTGGTACTTCTTGTTCGGACCAAACTCGCAGAGTCAACTACTTTTCCATTCATCTGAGCTGCTATGTTTCTCAATAAAGTTGGACGTGCAGGCGTAGAAGTAGAAGGTGCCGTGGCGAGCTCAGCTTTCAGCTGCGGTTTTATTAATCTTCGTTTCCTATCCGGACTAAAAATAGATGACAAGTCCAATAACTGATGCTATTTTATAGAGTAAAATAAAAACAATATTTATTTATTAATCTTAATTAAATGCTTTGGTCATTAACCAATTTAATCCATGAGCAATTCCAGTGGAGATTTAATTCACATGTGGTCTACTTTAGAACTTAGAATAACTTTACTCTCTCTTTATATTTTCCCTAGAATTCAATATTTTCCCTAGAATTCAAAATGCTCTCAAATATCTGAAAAGCTCAAATCCAAGTATACATATAAAAAAACTACACAATATCTGGCTTAGAATTACATTTGTCCCTCACCCCCACCTCCCAAAATCCTATCCTAATTGGATAGTTGGAAGATAGCTAACAGCAATTAGAAAGAATCATCTCCGCTGTCATTCCCTATCTCTAGAATGCTCCATCAAAGGAAGGTTCCCACAAATATAATTCACAAGCTTAAGATGTTAAACTTTACATCAATGCTGCTGAGACTGAACATGTTTTTTTATCAACTTGGGATAATTTCAGAACAATTCCATCTTCTCACTGAACTCTGCCATTTAAATATCTTAAAATATATTTACAACAGTGTCTGTATTTTGACCTTTGGCTAGTCAATAGTCAGAAATGATGGTAATGATATGAAAGTCTCGTAATTAAGGCAACAGGCTAGAAACCAGGAAACTATGCGTTCTAGTCCCACCTTAGGCATGAAATCTGGCTGGGTGACTTTGGTCCAGTCATTCTCTCTCAGCCCAACTCACCTCACAGGCTTGTTGTGGGAAAACAGGAGGAAGAAGGTGCATTAAATGTATTTACTATCTTCATATTATTTTTATAAGTTATTCATAAAAATAATAAACACAGGATAAAAAAATAAATAAAAAAAATTTCGAAGGGAAAAGATCCCCTTCTATCCCTCAAAATCTCTACTATTATAGTGGTGCTTAAATAAATAGAAAGAGGGCTGGACCTGAATCTACTCAATGAAATCAATTGGCATCACATTTTAGAAAGCAGCATTAAAATAATGCTACAACTGATACAACTGAAAGAACTGTATTATCATACCTTGATGCAACACTACTTGAAAAAGAACTGCTTCTACTTCTTTTACTCCTTTTCTTTTGAATTGTGCTTCTTTTATGAAAGCGTAAGGCAGATTTGTAGTCAGATAAAATTGAAGTAATGTGCTCCTCAAAGAAAGCAGACAGGCGTAGGCTCATACTATAAATCTATTTAAAAAGTTAAACAAGAAATGATATAAATATTGAATGGATGCATAAAATTTTAATTACTGCCTATAAAATTCATTTAGAATTTGTGTGTGTCTGTGTGTGTGGTCTCAAAAGACCAAATGGGCATATCTGTACCTGGAAAATTCTCCAGAGTTCCAGAGATCCCCGTTATGTCTTTCCTACTCCAAACTTCCATGAACATAGCAAAACCGACTGATGTTATTAATATGTGACATCCTCAAGAGACCCTTATAAACATCTTTACTATACAATTCAATTCAATACAACGTATGCTGCCAGAATACTTTCAGTGATGAAAATGTGGGATAGATAGTTCATAAGTAAAACACATACTAAGCCTTGCCCTATTTTCTAATTTAACTGTTCATATTCGTCAGCACCACATTAAACACTAACACACTAATATAAATTAAAAATCTACAGTGCTCCAATAGCACTCTGACAGCCAAAAACAGGCCGTGCGAGGTCTCCACGCAGCTGGCAGACTACTGCTAGAAGACTGGATTGGATTACAATTATGTGGCCTCAAGTAAGTGCCTGATCTGGATAGAAGATGAAATTTCTAAATTTAGAAATAAAATGTGACAAATACCCACCATAGCCATACCCCCACCTTCCTTCCAGGCTCTCCAAGATCAAACACAAGCGTGATGTTGGCCCTCCATGAAATCGAGTTTGACACCTCTGATTTAGTCTATGAGGTGTTCCATGTGATATCATTTCAAGCAGTCACATAACTGTTTTTACTGTTTTACTATGCATTAAATAGCTGGCCCAAGCTAATAACAGATTTTAACTTTTTGTGATGTCTAATTCAGAAGTAACTTCATTAATATTAATTACTCCAATTTAAATGAATGCAACATTGAAGATAAAGATAATGAGGCAATGTAGTTTCAGAAAGTGAGTGAATATAAACAGGAAGCTTCTATCTCTGAAAATAATGTGTACAAACTCACAAAACAGGCTCAGAAACTTTCAAATTTAGGATTATCTGAGCAGAACTCTTTTCCAGATTCTGGGAAGTTAAAAAATAAATCTTCACAAGAAGGAAAACATTTCCTTTTTAATTATCAGAGGTGACTCTTTGGATGAAAAGTTGTTTTCTCTGATTCTATTAATATGGTCTCTTGGTTTTTCACAATTGGTGACTGCCCATGCTTCTTCTGAAAGTAACTCCGACAGAAGCACTCAGCTACAGGCAAAATATCATGCAATATTGTTCATAATTTTCATAGTACCATGTTCATCAATATTTAATGAAAAGACTGGTGATAATTTAGCTTCTGACTCAACTCTCCAAAAAATCAGATTTATAATATTCTGGGAAGGGACATATCAATCTATAGCAATATCCATTCCACACCCCTCTTCTATCTATGTAAAATTTTACCTCCACAATCATTAGTACTGTATCACTGTACATGTCATCAAAATCTATTGCAAAACAAAGTATCAGAGAAATTTTAAAAACGACTGATGTTCAAGTTAGCTAATGGCAATGCCCTGAACTAATTTCTATGGGCTTTGATTCATACTTCATCCCTTGTCTCTACCTTTTTGAAATATTTTCCCTGTACTAGATTATTATGAAAGGAAAGTTTCATTTTTCAAAATCTTGCTCTAGAACCAGTTATCAAGTTGAATCCAAACTGGATTATAGAATTTCTCTATACTTCTGTTAGCCATATCAAAAATAACAAATATAATTAACATTCAGAAAACTAAACATATCCCATGGTGCAATATTAATACACTTTAGATATAATTAGATATAAATTGTGAAGCCATACCCTTGATCTTTTGCATGGTGTATAAACTTTGGAATTGCTGAAGATCAGTCTGACATCTTTACATAGCTCTGTTGGTGATTCATAGTTTCCTGCTTCTAAGGTTTCTCGCACTGTTGCAAAATCCATTGGTGTATCAATAATGTCTCTGTAATCCTTTTAAAAGCACAAATGTCAATAATTAATATCAAAAAATAAGATAAGAATAGTGCAACAACACTGTTTTTTAAAAGCTTTATAAAAACCACAAATCTTTAATCAATCTTTGCAAGTCCAAGAGCAAAATCCACCTGTAAAACACCTGATTATATATAATGTTTGTTGATAAATAGGATGGTCATTCTTCTACTTCAATTTTTAAGAGGAATGTTTCAGTATAATATTAACTTTTTTTCAATACTCACTGGATACTCAATAAGATCCACTGGTTGGCGAAAAGGTTCAGAATCTTCACACTGAAAAATCAGATTTAACAATTCCTGACACTGCCTCTTCCATGCCTGAATATCATATGACTGAGCTCTGTTACGCAGCCTTCTCTTTGGCTGATGATCCTGTAATGGCAATTTTAAACAGCTTTTATTATGTTTTTGTTATTATCTTTTATTACATACTCCCTTGCTGAGATTCCAACTTATAAGTATAATTGGTCTCCTGTAACTATTAGTTTTATAATTTATTAAACACATAAATATGAGATATGAAAAAACATAGATGCATAGATGGGGAGCAGGAAGGCATGCCATGCAGACACAAAATCTGAGCTGACTCAACCAATTAAATCAGAAGAGATTTGATTTAGCCTAAAATTAACTCAGCCTTATTTGTAGTTTTATTAAGTCTCTTCATGTGATGTGACAGTTAACTGTTCCTTCTGAATGACATACATTTTTTGGGGATACCATAAAAATATGCTTTTGAGCTTCAGACATTGTGTGTGTGAAAAATCTCTCCATTGTGATAGTGACTTAGCACATAATTTTTCTTTAAAGAGAAGGCCTCACAACCTCCTTTGTAACAGTTGGAAGGATTAAAATCTTGATTGTTGAAACACTTCAGAGACATACGGTCATGACTACAAAGTAGCAATAGCACTTAGATTTATATACCGCTTTAAAGTGCTTTCCAACCCTCTCTAAGCAGTTTACAGAATCAGCATATTGCCCCCAACAATCTGGGTCCTCTTTTTACCCACTTCAGAAGGATGGAAGGTTGAGTCAACCTTGAGCCTGGTGGGATTTGAACTGGCAGACAGAAGTACTGCTATACTACAGTACTGCACTCTAACCACTGCGCCACCAAGGCTTGTAAGTAGCTCCATATCAGATATGGGCATAGGGCAGAACTTTTTTATTAAATTTATATGACCTGTCTCACTCTGAAAAGTGACTCTTGCCAGCTGTTCTAAGAACTATGCTTTTAAACATGTTATTAAAGTAAATGACAGCATTCAGGGGATGATTATTAAATCCACAGATGAACACAACACTGCAAGGACCAAATTATAGAGAGAGAATAGAGAGAGAACATTAAAAAAAAACAGCTTGAATATTGGGTTAAAAGGAAAAGTCTTGCATTTGGGGAGAAAGGAAATCAAAGGCAGAAATAAAGCATAGAAACAGACAGTATACATGTGAAAAAGATCTACATGTTCTGGTAGCTGAAAATGAACCAAAAGTATGAGCCAAACGTTTTGCTATGGAAAATGCTATTTTGGATTAAAAAAGCACAGGGTCCAGATTACAACCTGTTCCACTGTACTATTCCTTAGGTTCATCCCTTTTGAGATATTGTGTCAAGTTCTGCATAAAAGAGACATCAACACACTTGAGCAAATTTATGAAGAAATTAGAAATCAAATCCTAGGAAGGATGATTAAATTAATTGAACAACTTTTAGTCTAAAGAAGACTTTCTGTCTTCTTGCATATTATTTTCTGTTGCCCCAGAGGACAGGAGCAGAACTAATAGACTGAAACTGCAGAGAATTAATTCAGGTTAGATTTCAGAAAAACATATTTTTACTGTGACCCAAAGGTGCTTTTTTTAAAGAGGCAAATGGACTTTTTGATTTTTTTTTCAAATTGCCTCTTGAAAAAGCACCTTTGGGACAGCCATGACTTGGATGACTGAGAATCTCCATAGATTGTAAGAGTTATAAACCAATGAAATAGTTTGCCTTCCTGGGCACCTTCGAAGAGAAATATCACAAGTAAGGCAGCAACCCCAGAAAACAAGAATCATAAATATCTTAAATGTTAGTAGGATAATATAATTTGAAAGCCTATTAAAATAACTCTCCTACACAACCTATAGCCAGTGTAATTAAGGCAGAGTTATGTTTGGTCTCTGTTTATTGGGCACCTGACACTGGTTCACACTTCTATCCTTCCCTGGATTCATGAATCTTGTTCTGTAACAGCTCTGTTTACAGTCATCCCTTAACAGTCATGCTGCCTCTTCTATGTTCCCAAATTCTGTTTCACCAGGCAGAAGCTGGATAGCCGTCTGTTACAATGCCTTTCTGGAAGTCACACTGAGCAAGGATTAACTTCTGATACTATTATCTTCTGTGCTCTTGGTACATAAGTTAGATTTAGTCATTTAACTAGTCAAATGATTGGGATATGGAACTGGTGGGTTATTCATGCTATGCAAGCCCTACCATGTCAAATTTTGTTTTATTTATTATTATTATTATTATGCTGCCCATCTCCCCTACAAGGTGACTCTGGGCAGCTTACAGGTTATAAATGCACATTATTAAATCAGAAATATAGATTTAGAACGAAAGTTACCTTCCTCTTTCTAGTGGAAGTTCCTGGCATGTCAGCATCTTTCTCTTCTTCCTTTGGGCAACAAAATATCCATTATATGATGTAGAAACATTAATTGTTTGAAAAATATTACTTTGACACAACCTTATAGTTGGCTTCTTAAATTTGCATCTAAGAATTATGTGCTTCTGCATTTTTATTGTGTGGTAAAACATACATGGCAACTGCACAACCCATTGATTATAAACTGAATTTTTGTCCATGATAAAATCGTTTCTGTCAATCCAACGGAATCTCATCTCCCCTTCAATTCATCCATCCATCCGGGTGTGTAAATAGATGTCATATGTCTTTGAAGAGAAAATATCACCACACAATAAAATTCTGCTTGTCTATCACTAGGCACAGCACACATTTTGCTATGGTTGGTTCTACTACATTCAGCATTTCTCACTTCTCTGGGCATGTGATGCCCGTGCTACAAAAGCGCAAATGATACAATTCATTTTTCAAGGCTTAAGCAGAAAGGGAAAGAAAAACACGATAAAAAGGTAACAAAAAAGCAAAGTAAACCATAATGATAATTACATCGCCATGATGTAAAAAAGATGTTGAGACTCTGGAAAGAGTGCGGAAAAGAGCAACAAAGATAATATGGGGATTGGAGGCTAAAACATAAAAAAAAAATGGTTGCTGGAATTGGGTATCTCTAGTTTAATGAAGAGAAGGACTAGGGGTGACATGATAGGAGTGTTCCAATATTTCAGGGGTACTAGTTTTGTGTACCAAAGAAGAGGTAGTCAACCTATTCTCCAAAGTAGCTGAAAGCAGGACAAGAAGCAATGGATGGAAAGGACAGAAGTAACCTAGAACTAAGAAGAAATTTCCTGATAGTTAGAACAATTAATCAGTGGAACAACTTGCCTCCAGAAGTTGTGGGTGCTCTAATAGTGGAAGTTTTTAAGAAAAGATTGAACATATTAGACTGAAATGATATAGGGTTTCCTGCCTGAGCAGGTAGTTGGACTAGAAGACCTCCAAGGTCCCTTCTAATTCTGTTATTCTAAAATAAGGGAATACACACACACACAATTTGTTCCAAAATGATGTGGCCTTTGTGTACATTTATACCCTGCATTTGGAAATAGGGGGATTACAGATCATCTGTTTTTCCCCCCTCTATTCTGTCTAAAAGATAAGATTCTAAGGAATAAAATCAGTTTGCAGATAAAACTGCTAAGGCTCACATACTTGGAGATGTAATACAGGTTTTACCGCTTATCAACCACCTTGTGCAGCAACACAAGTTGCAATGGCTTTGAAAATCATAACCTTGCGACCAAGACACACCACCTTTGCAACTTCTGTCACATGTTCACCACTGCAGTCAACTAATGCACGTCTTGTGCCTGACCCATTTTTTTCCTTTCTCTCTATTTGCATAACTTGTTTAGACAATTGATCTCCTCCTGAGCTGCTTTTCTCCCCAGCGCTTCTCCCAAAGGTGCTAACTGCAAGTTAACAAGCTCAGCTCTGTAACCTTAATTAGCCACCTCACAGCTACTGCTTGTAAGATCATGTCACAGCTTCGGCTTTTGGTTGCCTAGTTAAGGGGGGGAGGGGGGAGCTGGGCAGACAGTTTCCTTTCTATATGTATTTCTCATTGTGGCCTGCTTACTCTCTTATAATCCCTTCCTTGCTGATTAATGTAAATCAGGGGTGTCAAACATACGGCCCGTGGGCTGGATGCGGCCCGCCAGGGCATTTGGTATGGCCCGCGGGATGAAAAGCATTATTAAAAAAAGTCTGCCTACGCACACAAGGTC